>NAJO01000056.1:0-202582 GCA_002077065.1 Cryoendolithus antarcticus | reverse complement strand
AACCCTAACCCTAACCCTAACCCTAACCCTAACCCTAACCCTAACCCTAACCCTAACCCTAACCCTAACCCTAACCCCCCTGAGAAGCAGCTGGCTGTCAACGCTGCGAAGCTCACAGCAGTCTCCGAGTACATGCCGACATTCGACAACGACAAGGCGCAAGCCGTACGCAAGGCGAAGAGTGACGGCATTGCGGAGTACATGGCGACCTTCGACCAAGGAAAGGAGCAGTTCGTGAGGCAGGCTAAGCTCGACGGTGCGAACGAGCAGAAGCAGGCGCTGGCCAACGAGAAAGACGCTATCGTAAAGCACGTCAAAGAGGAGACCATCAGGGAGCAGCAGCAAACCCTTGCTAACGCGAAAGACGAGATCGTGCGGAATGCCAAAGCTTCGGAGAGACTCAATATCGCTGCCGAGCTCGAGGAGGCCACTCGTAACGGGAAGACTGCGGGGCTGCGCGAGGCCAACGAGGCGCACCAGAAAGCTATCGATGACGCGGCCGACGCCGCAACCGAGCAGGAGTCCGACCATGAGCTAGACGCCGCCAACGAGCTGCTGGAGACCAGGAGCCAGACCATGAACGGGTTCATCGACGTGTCCGAGAACCTCCACGACCACATGAGCATGACCATCGCCGCCCTGCATGATCGCTACTACGACATCATGGCGAAGCCGGAGCTTGCTCGTCGTCTGAGCGCAGCCGAGGCGCTACAGAAGGCGGGAACGAACAATGCGGCATGATCGAGAGTCTGTGCCAAGCTCTGAGAAGGCGTGGGTATGCGAGGGAGAGCGTGGGAGTCAGTACTGTAGCCGAAATGTACGACACGCAGCTCAATGAGATCCGATCTCAACGAAGTGCACCCGGCCAGTATGGTTCATATCGTCATGGCTCCATCTCTCCAGATCTGCGTTGAATTGAGAAATAGGTGGCGCTCCTATGTTGGGGATGGCAATAGTGGATTCTCATGGTGCTGCACCAGTGAGAATCTCGACGCTGCCTTCGCCTGCTTCTCGTCGAACACTGGCTTCGTCTCGCTCAGAGCCCGCTCGTTCGCCCGTTAAGCATGATCGTTCCGCGCCATTTTGAATCAGCAGCTCCACCACCTTCTCGTAATTTCCCGCATATGCAGCTTGCAGAGCCTTGCCATAGTGTCCGCCCCGAGCGTTAACATCGGCGCCCTTTCGAATCAGCATATCTGCCACTATCACGTAACCTCTCGCGCAAGCAGCCTGGAGAGCATTGCCGTAGTATCCGCCCTGAGCATTGACGTCCGCGCCATTCTGAATTAGCAGCTCCGCCAGCTTCTCGTGGCACCTAAGAAGCGCAGCCTGTAGAGCATTGCCATACTCTCCGCCCTCAGCATTGACGTCCGCGCCATTTTCGATCAGCGCGACTGCCACCATCTTATAACCTCTTACGCAAGCAGCTTGGAGTGCATTGCCGTAAAGTCCGCCCTGAGCATTGACGTCCGCGCCCTCCCGAATCAGCATCTCTGCCACCTTCTCGTGACCTTTGAAACAAGTAGCCTGCAAACCATGGCCGTGGAACCCGCCCTGAGCATTAACGTCCGCGCCTAGTTGAATCAGCATTTCTGCTATCTTCTTGTGACCATGCGCACAAGCAGCATATAGAGCTTTGTCATACTCTCCGCCCTCAGCACTGAATTTCGCGCCCTTCTGGAGACGCATCTCCACTAGTTCCTCTTGACCAGTGTGACAAGCAGCCTGAAAAGTATTGCTGTAGTTTCTATCTTGTGTATCCATGTCAGCACTCTTCTCGAGCTTCATGCGACCTGCCTGGCCAGCCGTCCGTACGGTGTGCAGTGCGTCGTTGTATCTTGGAATATCAAGTTTGCCGATCATCGCTATGTGACGCATAGTTGGAAGCTCGTGCTTCTTCACTGCCCAGATCCAGGCCTCAAGAAGTAGTTCATCTGGACTCTTATCATCACCGAGAAGTAGCCGTTGAATCGCATCGTGATTGTACCAAGTTGTCCACCACAACGTGATTGCTCCGCGATATGGATCCCCAAGCGGACATACCGAGACGTTCTTGACTTCTGGAAGAGCTATGGTGCCATCTTTATTTTCTAGCTCGTAAATGCTACTAGGGTCTAGTCCAAACACATCCGTGAGCTGGCCACACTCGATTGCAACCGATTCAATACTCGACGGTCTCATCTCCGCGTGGCGAGTCTGCAGCACGGCATTAAGGAGGTGACGGAGCGGCGTCCTGTAGTCCGCCGTAACTGAAGATGAGCGTTTTGGATCAGCAACTCCGAGTAGAGCGAAAATTCTGTCTTTGGGATCCGCACATTCCAAGCCTCGAGTTGCATTCATTAAGTTCCAAAGGCCTTCCTTTGAACCTGCCATGGCTACCTTCCGCCGAGTCATTGCCAGCGCGGGACTTTTCAGAGCGTTCTGGACGTCCCCATTCCGTTTCTCTCCTTTCGGTAGGGGTCCATCTAGTGCTGTCAATGCTTGGCAAAATCCATCAGGTCCTGTCTGTTGACTCTTTCCGTTGCTGTCACTTCTAAGAAGCGATTTTCCATCTACTGCTGCCATCACCTCATAGAAGGCTCTCCAACTAATTACACGGCTGCCACACATCAGAAAAATATCTTTCGCCAGCATGATTTCTTGGAACACCCAGAGACGAGTCCAGTAAGTCCTGTTACACAGCCTCATAAGCGCGAGTCCCCCAGCTTCGCTCCAGAACCTCGTTCGCTTTCTGTTGATCCGAGGAGATCTACCAAAGTCAACAAGAGCCTTCATCGCAACGTCACTTTGATTGTATGCAGGACCCAACCAAATGATGACCTTGCACGCCTGCTCGTATATCCGGCCCATCAGTCCGATTTGATGTGCTTTCTCGTCGGCGTCTGTCTGATCAATGCTGATGGAATCGATCCATAGCAGGTCTTGCCAATCACGAGACGGGTCGCTTATCTGGTCGAGGAATCGCCAGAGATTTTTACGAATCAGGAACTGCTTTCCGTCGACCTCGATCGAGTGACTCTCCGGTGGGTTTCCCCATGTATAAGACAGTGCAAGATACTGTGTTCCAGCGCTGAGAGGCGATATCAAGGTCTGACATCGTATTATTGTGTCGTCGCCATCTCGTGGAAGGATTCTGATCAAACGAATATGGTCCTTGGGCAATCTCAAAGTAGACATCTACGCTGGCGAAAAACATCGAGTAGACAACGCGAATTAATGATGCGCACCGGCCCAGACTATGAAGAGGTCGACGTTGTCATTAGCAGGCAACAGGTAGCGACAAGGCTGAGCTGTGGCGTTGCGCTGTATAGCCTCGCTTATGTAACGAACAATCTACTGTATTGCGCCCGGCGCTGGCACCGAACTTGGTACATAGATAAACAGTGAACCCAACAGCATAGCATGTCGCCTTTGCCGTTCAAGGCACGGCCACAATCGCTCTCCTTGACACGAGCGGCGAGGTGTCGCTGATTCTGCTATAATCATGCGCGTCGAGGCAAGCCTGCCTGCTCGCAAGCACCGCAACACGCGTCCGCTCAATCATCTCCTGCTCGTACGATGAACAGGCCGTAGCAAGCGCCTCCTTACCGGGCTCCTGAGCTTTCAGCACCTCAAGATGCGCATTGAGCCAGCGGCGGACGTCAGTGATGCCATGATTGGCAGCTTCACCGCGATCTGGACGACGTGTCAGCAATGATGGGACGCAAAGATCAGGCACAACACCCACACATAGTCATGGCATGCGCCGCATCACTCATCAACGTCGCCCTCCCGCCCATATGGCTCCACGCACCCATCTCAGGCATCCAGTCCTCAAGCCTGATGCTTTGGACTTGCGTCTCCTCCGGTATGCATTGCACGACGTCGCGGAATGGCGAAGTCCAATCGCGCGAGATGGCCTTCATCAGCCGAAGGCGCTCAGCGTTCCCAACCGGCACCTCAGTCGCTTCGTCCCGATCCAGGAAGCCTTTCCGATACGGCCAGCTGACGATGATCTGACAATCGAAGGTGTCGCTTTCCTCACGGTCATTGTTTGCAGGAGTGTCCAGAAAAGAGAAGAAGTGGAAAGAGTTGGTCTGCGGATCGCCGCCTTGGAAGAAGTACGGGTCCAGCTGCTGCATGCGCTGCCCGACAGATACTGAACACGCGACACTTGCACCTAGCAATCTCACGGGCAGCGGCTGGCTACGGGCATCATAACCTGACGCAGTGCACAGCAATTGCCTCGTCTTCGATCGCCCACCATCGCAGCCCACAAGATGCGAGCCGGTATGAGTGGTCTCTCCAAAGTGAGCTTCAATGCCATCCGGCGATTCGGTGATGGCAGTCAGTTCCTTGCTCCACTGGACGTCGATACCATCCATCAGAAGCCGCCGGAGCTTCTCACGCGACATGCGAAGCCGCTTGGTCGGCGGCACCACCCAGCGTGTCTCGCCGCTCTGCAGATCGAAGAACGGGAAGCGGCCATTCTCTCCTCGAGCTGCAGCGACTGGATCTACCAATGTTTCCGGGATTCGATCAATGAGGTGCTGAGGTAGTAGCGACAGGAATGTGTCGAGCACCCAGTGTAGTGTGAGACCCCAGCCTTTGCCTTCGAGGCGTTAGCCTGCGAACAGTAGCATTGTGTTCATCTTGTCGAACCTCTGAAGTACGCATCTGGGTCGCGCTCGAACACGGTGAATGCGATCCCTTCTCGTTTCAGAGCTTGGGCGAGGAGAAGTCCTGCGATACCTCCGCCGATGATCAGGACGTGTGAATTCGCCATATCTAAGATGACCTCTCAGACCTCATTCGAGCTTTCCGTAGTGCTGACAGCCCCAGAATAAACGTTTTCCACGTAAAGGCTTCACAAAAGGTGATCACCGGGAGCAGTGAAAAGAAGTCGGACCTCAAGTGGCGCTTGAGCGCAATGCATACCATGTGCGGTACACTAATGCATGGGAAGGATTACGCTACTGCAAGGCACTCTACCTTCTGCGTGCACCATTTGTCGATTGGAGAAACTGGTACGCTCGCTGATTGAACAGCGCTGAAAGCAACGATGACCCGTTGGCATCCTCGGCGACGCGATACATCAACATAGGACATCACTAACACTCCTCCATCGATCCGGTTCACTCACGAACATGTGGCGCCCTTCCAGACTGATTGAAATCATACAGTCACGTAACCAGCTCGACGTATGCGCGAGCGAGCCTAGACGTTTGGAGACCGGTCAGCATATCTCGCAGCTACACGCGCTTGCCTCTCAATACACATATCTGAAAGTCTTGTTCTGCTTGTCTGTCAGGTTCGCCCAATTCTCCTCATCCAGAGCATCCGATGCCTCATCTCCGACATTCCCGCTCCGATCTTTCTTATCATTGCTCCGCTTGTAGTACGCCAGCAACACGAGTGCGAGCGCTGCTGCAGCGCACTGAGTGGCAAGCACGGCGTGCTTTGCTGGTAGGTATCGCGGCGCATCACGAGCTTGAAATGTCTGAGGACCTGGACGAGTGTCAGTACTTCCTGCGCCATCTTTCCTCGATTCCAAAGCACATACCCAAGATGTTACCAACGCCAAAGGCAGCCGACATCAGAGTAGAGGCAAAGGCTCTTTTGGTCGCACCTCCGGTGTTACTCGCCGTCCACTGGTAGGTTATGATCACAGTCGGGGTGATGCAGTTGATGAGATAGATCCCAGCTAGCAAGCCACCCTTCGCTGTCTTCGGAAGGAAGCTGAGCAAGGCGCCTGCGATGATACCCGGAATACAGCAGGCAATGTACCACGCAAATCGATTGGAACCGTACTGGATTGCGAAGGCGCATGTAAGGCAGGCAACAATCGATATCGCGCCCGAGGGCACATTCAGCAAAGCAGCAGTCTTCGAGGAGTACCCGAAGCCACGGATCAGAGTTGCGGAGTATGTGGTGACGACTCCGGCGGAGATTGATGGCTGTAATGTGTCAGCGAGAGTCCAGCGCAGTCCGAGCAAGACGTAATACCAGCACAGTCATCAACGCCAACAGCCATATTTGCGGATCGCCAGCAGCCTCCAGAATTTGTGCTGGCTTGAAGTGAGTATTCAATACTCCAGTTTTGTTGACTGACACATGCTGCAGCACGGCGCTCTTCTCCGCGTCTGTCAAGAACCGAGCTGCCATTGGTGAGTCTGGCAGAGCGAACCACGTCACAACCCCGAGCACAACGGTGACAATTCCCAACACAAGCCACATAACACGCCAGCCCTGAAAGTGCGGGTTCTGCACGTGTTGGAAAGCGAACGACAGAAGACCTCCCACAATCTGACCCACGCCTAGGCCACAATACCAAAACGCGAACCTCGAAGACTGCTCAGACTTCGTGTAGTACTGGCTACTGATGAGGATCATGCAAGGCACGACCCGTGCCTCGAATATGCCCAGGAAGACTCGGGCGGTGACCAGAGTTGCATAGTTCTTCGCCGCCGCTGTACAGGCGCACGCGATACCCCAGCCCACGACGTTGATCGCTAGCCACTTCCCAGCTGGGAACTTGTTGAGGATGAATACTGTCGGGATCTCCGCGACCAAGTAAGCGGCGAAGAATGCTGTTGCCGTATTGGTGATGTCGTTGCCACCCAGCTTCAGGTCCTTCGGCAGTCCCATCACTGCCGCATACTGTAAAGCAGTCAGTTCCGCGGAGACAGCCTGACAAGCGCTTTTGACTCACGTTCAACGACACCTTGTCGATCAAATTCATGGCATACACCAAGAACAGCACTGGGATCAGACGCCAGTCCACCTTCCGTCGAACTGGAGCAAAGGCGAGCTCGCTGACCCCACCTTCAGCAGCGTGCGCTTTCAGGAAAGCGTATGCTTGGTCGGTATCACGATCGCCTGTAGCATGACCGCCAACGGACCTCACCGTGGCCATCTCGTCGCGCTTCACATCGTGCTCGACGGCCGAAGCCATGACTGCGACGTTTGCAGAGAGAACGGCCGTACGATCGTGATCACAGGAAGAAGGGTGCGCAACATGGCAGTCGAAAGCCCCCACGATCCTGGTGCAACAGGCAAGACTTGGCGTGCAGCGACGCTACCGCAGGACTCATCTTCCGTTCTGCCAGACGCGGAAGGTGTCTGGGATATACACCTCGGCATTGCATCGAAAATGTGATCGATTGATTGCACGTTGAGGGCGAGCGTACTATCGATCCTGCGCGCGTGCGGCGCGGTTGCAGTAAGGATTAGATTTCATTTCCCGACTCCACGGCCCGGAAGTACAAGCTAATCAGCTAGCGCTCCTGCGCTTCAACATCCGGCAGACGGTCCCCGGCACTACAATAAATGGAGTGCTTCATCCACATTATGTTGCGAATCGGCAGTTGGACATGCGTGCGATGACACATGTTCGCGAAGCCTGCATGGCACGCCTGAAGCTTATGGCCATACTGCGACAGGCGGAACATCACCCAGCGCTTCAGGATGCATACATACAGATCAATTAGTGCTTCTATACCGGGAACTCTGCAGCTTGTGATGCACAAGACACTGGAATAACCTGGACGCTTTCAATCTGCTCAGAAACTTGGTAGTTACCGGTGGTCTGGTTCGCCAACGCATAGGTCCTGCAATAGCACCTTGGCGCGGCATTGTTGGATATTGTTCCGACGTGGCACTGACGATCGTTGACTACTGTACTTCAGCACATTTTAAGGACGTCAGACACGATGAGAGGATCTGGGTAATGCTACCCTAGTGTGTCGTTCATCATGGCCCGAGTGATGGAGCGCAGTGGCACAGCACTGGGCGATCAAACTCGTGCGAAGCCGCTCTCATGCATCTCTCGCTCGGACGTACTCACTCTCTAGCAGTATAGAGCCATCGTTGCGTTTTGACGTTGGTACCTGGCAAATCACACGCTCACCATGTGGACGCTGCACGCGACACCAGCAGTCAACGATCAGTCGGCCTATCCGACTATCGTCAGCGTGGCCATGTCGATGACTAGCATCATGCTTCTGACTGTTGTCCTGCGAGCGTATGTTCGCTACAGGGTCGTCAAGGCGCCAGGCATGGACGACTATGTGACCTTTCTCGCTGCTGTACGTGCTGCTCAAGCACTTCGCGGCGGACAGCGACAGCCGCTGACGGTCGCCAGGTTACCTGCATCATTTACAATGTGCTGGCTGTATATCAGACGAGACTTGGACTGGGTCTGCCAGTGTCGCTCCGGCCAAAGCCAAGCTTAGCTCAATACTCAGTGGTACGTCGGCGTTCGTCATGATCGAACTCAAGGCGACACGATACTGAGAGTCAGTCAAGATCCAGTTCTCCTCCCGACCAGTCTACATGCTCGGCATCACCTGCTACAAAGTCGCACTCTGCTTCGCGTACCTACGTTTTGTCAGTCCCGGGATGATTATCTTCCGCAGACTCACCTGGTCGCTCATGGGCTTCATCATCATCTCGCACTTCGCATGCACGCTGGTCATCATTTTGCAATGTCGACCGTTTCGGAAGTCGTTCGAGGCATCGATACCTGGATCATGTCTGCCACTGTACCCCACCTGGAATGCGACAGCCGCAATTACCATTGCATGCGACATCATTATTTTCTTACTACCTGTACCGGTGTTCGCGAAGCTGCAGATCGACCGCAGGCGGAAGTTGGGCCTGATCTTCCTCTTCGTCCTTGGCCTCTTTACCACGATCTGCTCGGTGATGCGGATGCTGCAGATACGACAAGTTGCGAAAGACGGCAACAACAGCACACTCGTGATATGGGGGACTGCTGAGATCAACGTCGGGGTAAGTGTTTGGAATCATGCGGAGGTGCGATAGGGTCCTCGCTGACTGTGCGCTATACAACAGATCATTCTCACCTGCTTACCTACTCTTGTTCCGCTCTTCCGCAAGCACCTCCGAGGTGTAGGTAGAGGTGCCTTTGGATACACACACGGAAGCGAACGACAGGCTGCGGTCAGCTCAACGCGCTTGAAGAACCTTTCCCGAAGTCCTGCAAGTCATGTACCAGTCATGCCAAGGAAAGCTGCTGCGAGGATACAAGACTCCGATGAAGACAGCATATTGGCGGCGGACGATCGTGGGTGGGAAACGGACAGGCCTTGGATCCGTCGCACAACGGAGGTGCATATCACACGAGCAGATCGCGACGTACACTTGAACGGGGAGAGGGATCGGGAGCGCTTCACTTGAGTGAGTGTTGACTTTCGTCATTAATGTACATGTAAAAGACTATCGACATTATCTCGTTCCATGTGCAGACTTTCAGGGAGCCCATGGCGGGAGGTCTACTTTATCCAGGCATCGTTGCACCACTCAGGCGCAGAGATAGGATTGCATCGTCCGACGGCGGCATCCGGGAGCTGGACCGCATAGTCCCAGTCCCAACGACTCGACATGCCATATACCGGGTAATCCGTGCTGACGATCTGTGCGCTGCTCGCGAAAGCCAGCTCACGCATGGTGGTGTCGTGATTCAGCACTGTGACAATAGGCTCATCCGCTCGAGTTCTCAGAATATAGCCCTTCCGCACCAGGCGTTGGATGTCTGTAGTGTTCGTCGGACTGTTGTACTTGATGAACGCAGCATCGGCGTCGCCCTCAACAGAGTTGGTGAAGACAGTCCTGCCTTCCAAGGACTCGTGCCCGTCGCTGCGATACAGGTTCCGCGGACTGCTAGGGTTTGTGACATCCGGCTCGTTGTCAAAGTAGAACATGAACTTGCCACGAGCTTGGCCAAGTGTCAACCAGCCGTGCTGCAGAATTGATTGCTCCAGGGTCAAATTGCCTTGTCGAATGTCATCGGGGATGATCACTTGAGACTTGGGTAGGACTGAACGGATCTCGGCATCGACATTGAGCAGACGTGACAGGGTCCAGTTCTTCGCTTCCTCAGCGCAAACACCGCCAGCACCGCAGGCTGCAGCATCAGTCTTCAGTTCAAGGTCAATCAAGATAGGCAGATGGCGAGGATGCGCGTCCGACCAGCCCTTGAGCTGCCACAGGCACTCGGTAAAGGTGTGACAGATGGAGTTCGTGTCGAGATCAGTGATATGGAAGACCTTGATGCCAGGCTTGGTCATGTTCGCGTCGTGGAACGGGATCGTAGCATTTGTGAGGTTGGACAGCTTCCAGATCAGCGGCTGTGCGTACAGGCCACCAACAGTATCAGAGTGCAAGTCGATCTCTAGAGACCGGACAGACTGGTGGCTGAGTTGATTCTCAAATGTCGCTTGGGAGTAGTAGTAGTTTTCCGGGCTCGGCACATATTTCTCGAAGATGGCGCGTTCGGCCAGGCTGATCTCGCGATGATAGCTGTTGTGAGTGCCGATGACCTGTATCTGATTCATGCGTATCTCGCTTGCATTGCGCCCACATGGTGCCTTCGCTGGTGGTCCATGTGGTCCATGTGCAAGTGCGCTCGAAGCCAGCACCTGTCTCGCTGTCAGTCGTCCACAGATCTAGAGTCGCGCCCAGCAAGACGCACAATAAGTGGGAAGATACTCATGAGTACCATGGCGTCTTGATCCTATTGGCACGCTGTGCGAGAGTTGTTGGTCAAAGAGGATGGAAGCGCACGTCGTTCAGGAAAAGGACCCGCATCTTGAGTCCCGAGTTCCCAGTCCTGTTCCTGTTTGCTGCCGTCATGGCTTCCGATGTTGCTCCTGTGGCGGAAGCTTGTCTTCCAATTGGCTGCCGCTCTCAATGTCGATCATTTGGAGCAGGCCTCGGCAGGCGTTGTGCCGTTGCACGTTCCACGTGGGTGAACTCTCTTGTTGATTGCGACTTGACACCTTCATGAAAGAAAACGATCTACAGAGCCTCTTGGACTGTTGTTCGGTGTTGATGGCTTATGCTGACGCTGCAAATAGGTCAATCATTTCATCGCTATGGCTACAAGCACTGCAAGCGGTCAAGACAGAGCTCCAGCAGCGTTAGCACGAAACAACAATCACTGCGACATCCCTGGAGATACACATGCAAGCCTGGCAAAGCCCATATGAATAACCCAACGATCTGTCACGAGCTGCTATTGCAGTCACCACTCGTGTAGGTACATTGATCAACGAAGGGCCACGCACAGCTTTGATACAGAGGCAACAAGTTACGGCATCGTCTCTAATTCCATGCGATGAGTTTCCTCGGCAACATCTAATGAGATCTCGCTCATCACTTCAGAGAGTTTCGCATAGCCAGGTCTAAAGTCTTGTCACCATTCAATGTCTCCAGCAATTCTTTACTTCTATGCTTTCAACGCCTCGACCACGTACGTACTGTTCGCCAAGAACCCATTACCATCCGCATTGTACCTTACCATCTGCTCAGCGTACCATGGACTGGTCGTTGCAGCGCAGTCCTCGACATATACCACATCGAAGCCTTTGAAGTAGGCGTCAATCAGCGTTCCCCAGACGCATTGATCAGAGTTGACGCCTCCGATGAAGAGGGTGGTGATCTCGGACTCTTGCAGATACAGTCCGAGTGGCGTCTGCGCTCCCCAGAGACCGGAGAGACGATCTGTGGTTGTCAGCTTCGGGTATCTAAGTGATCATGGGACCCTGACGTACTCTTGTTGAAGTAGAGGTCCGTTCCTGACGCTAGCCCTTCGACCATCGACGGGTATAGAGAGCCCCAGGGCTGTGCATTCCTAGGCTGAAGTCAGTAGTCATAGGTACACCGTCGAGCTACCAGGCTTACCAGCTCCCTCGACAAAGCTTCTTGCCAACATCAACGACAGTCCCATTATCCTCAGTGAGCGGCCCCATCTCCGTACAGAAACTCGTATTCATCTGGTGGTTAGTAGAGAACCCATCAAGAAAGCTAGGCGGAAGCGTGACGAGGTCAAAGTTATCAATCCCCCAGTTCACCCACAGCACCTTCATGTCGTTCTCGCGAAACGCCTTCATGATGTTCAGAGTAGGCTGCACAGCATTACGGCCCTTCACAGCGGCAGGAGACAACTTCGGGTGCAAGAAGAAGTTCTGCATGTCGACTGTGATGAAAGCTGTTCGGCTTGGCTCGATGATCGCTTTCTTCTTGGAGCCCAGCATAGGTATGACTTTAGGCGAAGTGACTGGCATGCGGTCTGAACGGGTCAAGTCCCATGTTGTGCCGTTGTCGAGGAGCTTCCAGTAGTTGTAGTAATTGCCGAGAGTATCTGCTGGCTGGGACAAGTTGGCTGTGCCTGCGATAGCGGTGATGGAGTTCTGTGTATCGTAGACCTGGGCAGCAGCATAGAATGCCCAGGTGGAGGACGCGAGCACGAGAATCTTCATCTTGAGCGCAGCGAAGAACAGAGAAAGAGTTGGGAACAGCGAGAGAGGCTCGACAGACTCACATATACAACCACTCATCATTTGCTCCGTCATGAATGCTGGGGTGGGCAGACAGCTTTCCACGATAAGCCTTACGATGATATGAACTTGTCGCGAGTGACATACTATGCAATCGCAGAAAGTATGTGTCGATGTTGCTCGAAGTGGCAGGCGATGCGTACATGTAAAGCTTCGTCGCCGACTGCGGAGTCGAGTGAGTCCGATTCCTCCCATTAAGATATGCTGATGTATGGTACCAAGCAAATCACCAATATTGATGTATATTGCTTGGGAGTTCCATCGTACGAAGAGTACAATATGCATCACCCGCTCCAACGCTGAACATGCCCATCCCAAAATCATGTTTACCCGGTCCGTTACCATGAACTCTTTGATGCGCACGTCCTCGTGCGTCTATCCCGCACCAACATGAACACACATCGAAGTTCAAAGCACTAGAGATCTCGTGTCGTCCACAGGATCAATGCCTCATTGGTACACACAAACGTCGCCCAGTCTGAAGCAGGACTCATCGTCGTGGTCGTTGGGATACATAGCTCGTCCGTGAACGTTGTCGGACAATCGCTGATTGGTCGGCCCGGTTATGATCGTCCGCAGGTGCTAGAGCAGAGTGTATGGCTCAACCAAGTGAGAAGTCCCTGCAACCCGCGCTTGACAAGGAAGCGAGTGTGGTCATCTTCTGCAACAATCCTCGTGATTTAGTTGCAGACCAGCACTAGCGTCATGAGTGATAGCAGACTGACCAGTGAGCCGACTCCAGCAATCGACACATACGTAGCTCCGCTGCTCGCTGAAGCAATGTTCGATGACGCAGCCGCGCTCGTACCAGATGCGCTCGCACCCGATGGCTCCGCGGCACTGGACGAAGATTACGCAGACAACGGAAATGCGCTAGCCACAGACGCCGTGATCGATCCCGAAGCGGTGGTCGATCCCGAGGAGGTAGTCGATGTCGTCGCGTTCGCAGTCGAGCTAGCCTGCGTGTACGACGCCGCAGTACACGCAGGATACGACGTCGAGCTCGTCCATGTACTATCGATCTTCACGATGCCAGACGGCGTCGCTGTGCCAATGGTGTTGTAGTCCTGCACAGTGCCTGAAAGGCTTGTGGGGATTGCGGTCGTGACTGCCGTTGTACTAGTCAAGGACGCCACGGAATGAATGAAAGAGGCCATGGCTTTCGAATCGAGGTCGTAGTATGCGAGATGGCTCAGCTCGTTGTATGAGGACTGATTGGCGGCGCAGATTGGGTCCGAAGAGACACAGTAGTTCTGCATGATACCTGCGTATGCTTGCAGGTTGGCGATCATCGTCTCGTTTCGCGGAAAGTAGCCATCGATGGCGGAGCCATTGCCGAAGTTGTATGGCTGATTCGCATCATGTCGAGTGTCTCCAGCGATCATTACAGCAGCGACTAGGGATTGGTGTCAGCATGCATGTAGCCTCATGGTCCTGTCAACAACTACATACTCTGGTTTCCGGGGCTCGAATCCCGGCTCATCGCCGGCGTGTAGGGTTGGAAACACCCATTGAAGGAGTAGCCACCACCACCGCCCAGAATGTCACTAGCAATCTGACCACCCTGCGAGTAGCCAGCCAGGATCAACTTCGAGTTCGGGCACTTCTCAGCGTAAGCAGTCATTTGGACATGGCCCGCGACTGCGCCGTCGTAGGCAGACTGGCAGTACAAGTCCGTGTACAGCGAAGAATAGTACAAGTTCTCATACCCGCAGCTACTCAGACCGTCGCAGGTGGCCTCCACGAGCACGGCTTGTCGGCCAGGGTAGGGCTCGTTGTTGCCGCGCGCAAGGAAAAAGTGGACATCTTCGCAGACTGAGCATGCGTCTTGTGCGTTGCTGATCTGTAAAAGGTACGCGCACGAGACTGCAAGTGCTGCTACAATGGACTGCATGGTTGTGGTAGTAGGTAATGACAGGGGTGCAGCGTAGTGTGATGCAAAGTGTAGATGTGAAAAGCTTGATGAATTGAATTGGCAAAACTTACAGTGCAGGGACTGCTACTTTGAGTAAGTTCGATCGCCACGAGTTACATGCGCTCGCCGATGGGCAACGCGATAGTGGTGGGCCGTCGCGGCAAAGTCCTGCTCAATTTTGATGTTGAGCGCCAGGGCACGGTCTACTTATAGAGATGCAGGGGTTTGACAGGTGGGTTCCGCCAAGCGAAGTTGCGATTTGGCCAGATCTGCCAGCGTTTACCCGGGACCTATTGCTCTAGTACATGATGGCCATGCTCGGGGCTTCCTTTCGTCGTAGGAACCATCGATGCGAGCATACATACTAAGCATGAGACCGAGGCGCTAAGGCGATGTCCGCGGGTCCACGCCGCTTAATGCTGGCTCCACGAGACGCACAAGTGGAAACTCCATGAAGATTCTCGTCTGGTACAGGTCATCGTGTTCGATATTGTCGCCGCGCTCACAGCCCAGCGCGAGGTCCGCAGTCCATGCGCTGCTTGTTCGGTTCATTCGTCGTGGAAGTACGGAACGTGAGGTCTACTTCGGGCGGGCTCGAGAGACAGCGGATTGTGCATGGCCGGAGGTCCAGTGAGCTCTCAAATGGTCGCACCTCCCATCTTCGAGATGACTTCCTTGTGGCTTCGCCTCTCCTGCTCGGCTTCGCTCAACAGCCGTATGCTCCTCAGATCCCCGACCACGTCCTTCGCTTTGCCGAAGTATACCTCCTGCAACAGATTCCTCAATCTCGTCTCCATAGCCTCCACCATCCTCCCCATGTTCGCCACATGACTGCTCTCAATCTCCGCGTCCCTCAGTCCTGCAAGCGGCTGGTCAAGCTCTTCTTGTCGTGTGAGATTTCCCGCTAGCTCAAGACCACCAACCGCATCATTTTGTAAGCCAAGATCCAGAATAACAGTAGACGTGAGCTTGTAGTGCGCGCTCCGCTTCGAAGTAGCCTCAATGATCTCGAAAACATTGATCGAGTCCCATCCTCCCTTGCCTGCCCCAGCGCTCGACTTCTTGACCAGCACTACGCCTGCAAACCCTTCGTCAAGCTGCCAGAGGTATGCACTGCTCACGCCGCCCTCGTAGTAAAGCTCCCGATAGACATCGATGCTCTTGTTGAGCTCCTCCTCCATTCGGCGTATCTTTCCCCTCGGTACAAGATCCGCAGCATCATCCGGGTCTATCGGTGGATCGAAGTCGTTGCTCCATGGTGAGCGGTATGATGTGCCGTCGCGGTTGTAGTCGCAGCAGAGGTAGTCGCGACCCGACTTGGGACAGCGCTTGACCGCTAGGCCTACGTCGACGGAGGAGAGGAGGTCGTCTTCGAGGCTTGGGGCAATGGAGATGATTGATGCGAGGTTCTGCTGTGTTTGTGAGGGTGGGAGGCGGCGTAGGAGGTCGCTGAAGATTGTAAGTAAGCTGGTGTTGTGGGCAAGTGCGGATGATCGGAGCTTACAGAGCGGCGTCAAACGGATCACTCATGTTGGCGAGAAGCGGGTGGCATCAATTGGGGTAACCGGATGCAAAAGGGCGCACTTGACTTCACACAAAGGTAAGTGCAGTGCAAGCGAATGGTCCTTGGGGCAGGAGTACACGTATTTGCTTGAGCCAGCGCCGACCCAACTCATATCATGACTAAGCAAAGCGCAGCAATACGAATAGCTTGAGGGGAGGCCTCAGACTACCACACGAAGGCTGATATATGGACGCACGTGTACCCAATGAACGCACTTCTAGACGGAAAGAGTACATTGGTGTACGGACAGCAACAGCTGTTTAATACTGCTGCTTCTCAGGGACGCATGACCGCGTATATCATGCCAGGAACCTCTCATCCAAGTTGCCTGATAGCTTGTATGGCAGCAGGCTACTACTATTGTGGCTCACAACACTCATTCGTCGTATGTGCTGGCGACATGCAAAGATACGCAGACTCTTCGTACGCAGACTCGCCCAGACCGTACGTTTTCGCGAGGAATTGTGAACGCTGCGTGTATTCAAGCAACAAACGTCCTTGGTGGGCGTCAATCGTCCGTCTGTAGACCAAGGCCAAGATCTGCCTGCCGACGTCGTGACGGCATCATTATCTTTCACTGTGCACCGAGTCCAAAGCGCCCAACAGCCGTCGCGACGGCTCATGCAATGGGGAGCGAAGCATCGTGGACGGTCACACTGGAATTTCTGAACGCAAGGGTCGTCTGACAAGATATCCGTCATTCACCCATATCTGTGCATCGCAGGTGAGAAGTCCTCGCAGTCGCCATAATGTTCAACGCAAGCACAAATCCAGATCCCGTAGCCAACACCGTCGCTCTGAACGCTTGAATAGTCGTCGATCCCATGATTCATGCAAAGCCCTTCCTCTCGTTCCCTCGTTGCTCAGTCCGTTAAGGGTCTTACTACACCTTGTTGTCATGGAACAGGAAGTTGATGTCTCTCGGCCGTTGTCGATTCATCTTGACAAACTCGGCGTCACCGGGTGGTCCTGTCCACTTATCAGTTCCGATCTATTCTCGCTCATGTTTCGCTGTGTGACTCACGCTCATCCTTCGTGTTGCTAGCCAACATACTCTGCAAACTAATACACACACTCTCCACATTATGCACCGGACTCCAGCCCTGACTATCCAGTAGATCCAAACAAATGATCCCATTACTGTAGATGTGTGGGTGGATTGGGATCTTCCTCTCAGGACTCGAGACCATCATGAAGACCACCTCCGGCGCTTCGATCGGGTATGAGGCGGAGAACATGAAGCGCAAGCGGAACTTGTCGGTGGGTGAGTAGAGCGGGTTGTCGAGGACGGAGATGTCCATCTGCCATTCGCGGAGATCGGGGGCGGAGACGAGGGAGATGCCGGGGGGGAGAGCGCCTTGGATCTGGGTGTTGTTAGATCGGGGAATCACTATGGTAGACAGTGGCGCGTGGTACCTTGACAAGCTCTTTCTGCAGTCGTTTCGTGCTCATGCCCGCCATGCTCGCGGATATCGAGATGCCTTCTTGGTCGATAGCCTATGGGATTGCAGGTTCGGTAGTGTCGTCGACGGTATAGATGGCTATGACGTTGGAGGACAGAGCTATGTTGGCAGTGATACGAAGAAATTACCGCACATGGCTAGAAGGTTGATTGCCTCGCAGGCAGATGTTAATGCTAGCTCAAGACAACAGTGACTGCCTCTCGGACAAACATAGGTGCTGTCACCCACGAGCTACCACATGGCGCAAGGCTCGGCTCTTCCGCGAGCAGAGCCGCTCACGTCACGGTCTTGACTGGACAGAGGACCACGAGACAAGACGACTGGAAGGTACCTTTGATACGCAATAGATGGGCCACGTGGGAGCATTACATTGTATATACAGCCATCTCATCCTCTAGCAAATCTCGTCATCATGGGGTATCGAAAAGCCATGTTCGTCAAGCAAACCCCTCCGACGCCGTCGCTCAAAGTACAGCAATCAAAGCAATAGCGTAAGCATTCCGTGAAGACCTCAAGCATCGGACACCTGCGTAGCAATTGGGCTCATCGTCTCCTCGACTGCAGCCTCTTGACGCTGATGAATAGCAATGCCTATGAGCTCGCCCAAATCTTGCACCATCTCGCCGTCATTCACCCGGTTGATCAGCAGCTCGCGCACCTTGCGTCCGAGCTGTGCAATCGCGTCGTGACTCTCAATCGTCGCGAAGGTATCTTCCAGATCAACTGCGGATCGACTCCAATCCAGGAGCGTGTGCTCAGTCTCGCCCCGGCGCTGCGCAACGACAATGTCTTGTAGCGATATGCTGGACGTAAGCGCAAGGTCGTACGTCCTCTTCCTAGCCAGCGTACGTTCAAGCGGCAAGTTCGACGACTTCGTCCTAGGCAGTTTCACTGAGCTGCGGCGACGTCCTGACTTCGTTCGCGGTCTGGCAGGCTCGTACTCATCCTCATCCTTGTCGGTACGGACACAGTTTGAAGGCGCATTGCCACTTGTCGGACGCAACGCCCGATCTGCAGTCTTGCGTCGCTTCGCTGTCGGCTGTTGTCCGTTGACCTTTGCGAAGCCGAGTGCTTCAAGTGTAGCCAGCTCGCTCGCGGGCATGAAGCCGCGGCCGCTGAGCGCACCGTAGGCTTGACTTGCATTCTCGTTCTGCCCTATGGCGGTATCGATATGATCGAGAGGCATTGCAGTGCTATCTGGGCGATGGAACGTCTGCAAGGGCACCCTGTTCTGTCGTCGGTCGGTCACGGCATCGTGGTTGTCTGTCAGATCAACCGACTCGACAAATTCTCGGATGTCACGGTTCTGCGCTGGGCGGCTCAAAGGCTGAGGCTCGTCGATCAAATCACCCAGCTCCCCTTGTGCTACAAGCTCATGCTGAGGCTGAGTACCATGCGTGCGCCGTGTGTGGCGCGGCGGGGCGTTCTCGAGGTCGTCAAGGTGGTCGAACCATACTCTCTCCCTCGGTGGACCGACAGTTGTAGGGGTGACGAATGGCCGATTCGCCGCCGGCCGTCCCTGTGCTGCTCTGGCCCTGGGCCGAACTTGCGCTATTTGCGCTAGTGGAGTGCCACTATCCTGTGAGTCGATCGGACGGGATGACCTGCCGAATTGCGAGCTCGCTGGCGTGACGTTGCCCGCATGTCTGCTCGGCGACGATCCTACAGCATACTCTCCAGCATACGGGACTTCCGAGCTAATCAATCGACCATCGTTGGCAAGTCGAATATCTGGGACGAAGTCGGATGGATGGATCGGTTGTCTTGTAGGTCGAGGCGAAGATGCGCGTGGGGTTAGTAGGCCTATTGTGTTCGCAGACTGTGGTGGTCTGGATACAGGGTCATCCACCACCGCGTCATTACCGTGTGTTGTTGACGAGCTCGCACATACTTGCGCTATACTACCGACAGACCTGTCAACCTGACGCTGTGTAGGCCTGGCGTGCATCTTCGCAAGGACCCAAGGATTCGACACAGTGACATCCTTCTCGATTGCTCGGATTTCTGCTAGCTCCGCATCGTCTTGCATCGCAACTGGGAGCCCCTCGAGAGCATCTACGTCTTCCTCATCGCAGCCGTACATGTTCGCTCTGTATGGTATCCTCGAGGATTTGTGGGTAGATGCTTAACGGAGATCAAGATCACTATCATCGTCATCGTCCACTCGAAACGCTGTATCAGCTGTATCGGGTATATCACGCCTATGTGACAGTGAATAGTCCTCTTGCTCTGTGTCAGACCCAAATCCGGCTCGAGAGGCAACGGCGCGACTTTGCGGCCGAGCTATTTGGTTGCTCAGCATTCTTCCGTTAGGGTCCGCAACCTGCGTCTGCGTCAGGCCGGCAGGTGAGTACACTGAGTGAAAGAGCTCTGTTGCAACTTCGACGACACTGCCAGGATCTGCGAAGAGTACGTCGTCCTTGGCTGGCTCAATATTGACATCGTAGCTCTGATCAGGGCATCTGATGTCCATGTACAGGAACGGACTCTTCACGCCTTCAGATCTCGCATTGGCCTTGGTCAATGCTGACCGAAATTCCTTCAGTATCTGCTTCGCCACGCCTCGTGCGGAATTCATCGGACGACCGTCAATGTTCAAGAATGCTCCAGCGTTGCTGATCTTGTCTGCAGCAGCGTCTCCTCGCGGCAAGAACGACCGCACAGTGAAGCCATGAAGCTCTACAACAGACCAGATGCACTGAGAAGCACAAGCAGCGCCAACGATGCTCAATGCCGCATCTTCAGCATTACCACCGGCTTTCGGACCGTACATCCAGTTACCCTTGTCGTTCTTGGCTTTCAGCACCTTCAGTGACAGTCTCACCGTTGGGCGTGCGAAGGCATATCGCTTCAGAAGTAGCTTAACACTGCTTAGGCACTGCTCGCTCTGTTTGAGAGCAATCTGTCGTCGGACCGGGTTCGCCTTGCAGAAGTCGGTGACTATGACAGTCGTGCCGATGGGAGCTGAAGCTCGCTCTTGACCGGCGAGCTCGCCCTGCTGGTTGATCTTCAATGCAGTCGCCACCTGCTCGCCCTCGACTCTGGTCGTGATGACAAGACCGCCGCACATCTCGGCAGCACTGGCGAGAGCCTCTCCTCTGAAGCCAAGTGACGTGCCGCCGATGCCAGACAGATCATCTTCGCTCGTGATTTTGCTGGTGCAATGCCGTCTCGCTACCAGTGCTCGATCCTGCGGTGCGATGCCATGCCCATTGTCTCGTACTTGAACTGTGTCGAGGGTGTTAGTGTGAAGTTCGACTGAGATGATGCTGGCACCGGCATCAAGAGCGTTGTCAATGAGCTCTTTGACGACGGCTATGGGATCAGTGAGGACTTGCGATGCGCCGATCGTTCGTACAGTGCTTGGCGGCAGAGCAAGGATGCTCATAACGACGGCGGATCACTGAGCGTGAGCACATCGCCTAGGACGCTTCCGAATGCCTCGCGATGCTTCAGATCATTGCTGCAGCATCGAGCATTGTAAGCACTATCATCATGGAGCTACACAGCTCGTTGAAGGTAGAGAAATGGTGTCGACGCGAACTGAGCACGTCGAAACGTGACCAAATTAAGCTCTGGATCGCCGAATGCTTGCTCGCTAGCTGCGACGTGGGGTACATCGGAGGGCATCGGATCATTACGATATATTGCGTGATGGGCTTCACACTATATATGATATGTAGCTCTCGCATCAGGTCTGCTTCTACTCGATCGGGTTCACCTGATAACCATGGCGCTCGCACCCAAGTTCGCCGGGCAGAAGCTCGTGGCAAGCGCACAGCCAAAGGCACTGCATACCCTAGAGTTGTGTAGGTGGAGAGCCAATGCATTCTGATTGCAACCTGAAGCTGACCATACATGTATTCAGATCTTGACTATGTCTGTCCCGTAAGTGAAACTTGAATCCCTTGATTCGACACGTTAAGCTTCATGTGCTAAGCATCAATCATCAATCAGTTCTCAGCGAAGATCTTCAACACTGTATACAGCTCCGTCTTCCCGATCGTCAAGTCCAAGTACCCGGACGAAGTCCAGTTCATCTTCCGTCAGCACATCCAGCCATGGCATCCGTCATCAACCCTCACACACGAGGCCGGCGTAGCAGTCCTCCAGACCCATCCAGACAAGTTCTGGGATTTCAGCAAGGCCCTGTTTGACAAGCAAGGCGAGTACTTCGATGTGAACGTCGTTGACGAGCCACGCAACAAGACCTACGGCAGACTGGCGAAGCTGGCAAGTGAGGTCGGCATCGACGAGAAGAAGATTTATGGTCTGCTGGAAGTGCCAGACAAACCAGCCAAGGACGGGAGTCTGAACGTTGGAAACGCTGTCACGAATGACTTGAAGTTGCTGGTCAAGGTTGGTCATGCTCTCACGCTTGGAGGTGACAAACATTGACAGTGGCCATAGGCAGCAAGACTGACAGGTGTGCATGTCACGCCTACTGTGCTGTTCAATGTAAGTCGTTCTTATCAGGAAGACGAAATAGAGATGCTGACGGTACTGCAGGGCGTGGTCGAGAACGGCATCTCGAGTAGCTTCTCGACAAGCGACTGGGAACAGTGGCTGGAGAAGAACATTGTCTGACTCCCGGTCGGCCCATCCAGCTCTCGCTTGTAGATGAAAAGCCACATAATATGCGTACGATCATTAGATTACATTACAATACTCTGTTTCAAATCCAGATGGATGATATGCATCACTGCAAGACGATCCGCCATTGAGCCGACTTGTGCCTCAGCTTCGCTCCGTACAAGCTCAGCGGAATGGCTAGTGCCATGATGGCCACGAAGACGCCAGCCTGCGTGCCAAAGCTGTCGACGTATCCAGATTTGGTCACCCATGGAACGACGCCGTAGAGGAAGCCAAATGCGACGACGTTCTGCGATAGTCAGTATTGTTCTAAGAAATCCTCCGCCACGACGTGAACTCACCTTCAATCCGTTGACAAGCAGAAGTGCATCGGCATTGACTGGTAGATAGCAGTCGGATACATAGACCATCGTGCACACTGGGACGAATGTAAGGCCGACTGCAACCATGCCATATCCGAAGAACCTGCCCGTGTGTCAGTATCCGTCGCGTGCCTCTCTGATAGATGTACTCACAAGGCAGTCCAGTGCAGCGTCTGAGCCACACCGTACCCGAAGGCCAAGCATCCAGCCGGCACGATGATCGCGGGGATGATGAGCAAATGCAGTCGTGTTTCAGGCTCAAAGACACCTGCGTTCTTCTTGCTTCTGTAGTCGGAATACTTATCGACCAGCCAGCCGCCAGCCCAGGCGCCGAACAGATTGCCGATCAAGCCAGGAATATTGATCAGTCCATTGATGGAAGGCTTCCAATTGTACGGTGGCGCCTGCAGGACGAACGAGTTCAGAATATTGATCGCCACTACCCAGGCCAATGATACAGCGTAGCCAAGGAACGAGAAGATGACTGCCGGGTAGACGATCATGGGGAAGGGGCGGAGGAAGAGATTGAGCAGATTGGTATTCTTGGGCACGCCTGACCACAGACTAAGATCCTGCAAAAAGCTCTTCTTTGGGAGCTGTGTGTCGCGGACCGCGATCTTTGCGCTCTTCTCGACATCTTGGCCTTCGATTGGTACCGAGTCCAGACTGGGTGCGCTCGAAGTTGCTGGCGACGCGGCGTCTGACCTTGCGTATCTGGTCTCCGGGCAGAGAAACAGTACGACGAGGAAGTTGGCAGCAGTCAGAGCGAACGACAGCCACTTGTGCACCCTCCATGAGTAGCTAGTGATGATAAAGCCGCAGATGAGAGGGCCGATGGTATTTCCGCCACTGATTGAGTTCATGTAGACTCCCATGAGGTTACCACGCTCATGCAAGAAGTACAAGTCATTGACGATAGCTGCGCCGAGCGCTTCGGTGGATGCCCCAGCGAAGGCGCCGATGATGTTACTCCAGAGCAGGCTGCGAAAGGACTGCGCTAAGGCTCCCCAGAGATAACACACCGAGAGGAGCAGACTGCAAAAGACAAACACAGGGCGTTTGCCGAAGTCTGCAGCAAAGTCAGTATCGTGATCTCCACACTCAATGGTCGTTGAACAGGCATCTGGGACCGGGACATATGCTCGCGAACTCACAATTTGCCAGGGGTACCCAGAGGAAGTTGAACAACCCGAACGTCAAGATAGGCCACAGCAAGAGTGCACTAGTCTCCGTCTGCGTCTTCTCGAACTCTAAGCTGAGGCCGTAGAACGCAGGTCCCAAGCCCCCAATGCCAAAATTAGCCAGAAAGGTGAAGGCGCACACGCTCGCGAAGCAGACATGCTTCTTCCAACGCGGCCAGCGCAGAGGATCGTTCGGATCGTTTGGATTCGGGGCGGGATGCAGGATTAGATCATTTGACGTGCCATTGTTGGCGTGAAGTTGTACCGTGCCTTCCGAGTGGTCCAGCGAGGCCAGAGAGGTGAAGTGCATAGTCGCAATCAAGAACCGTAGACCCAGGCTTCGAACCAGACCGGGTGAGATGGTTTTGGAGTTGTAGTGGTGGTAGTAGGTGCAGTCTCGTCACCCATGACTGGAAAAGCAAAACCAGGCGCGCGATTTGGACGAATCTATGATCTTGTATTGCTTGACGTCTTGGCTGTAGGGGAGATATGGAGAAAGTTACAAATCAACGAGATGAAACGAGGGAACTAGCGAAACTTGACTGCCTCGTGGCCCACATCCGGCCCTCACATGTCCGCACTGCGATCTCTCCACCATCCACAAGGCGTTGCTTAGGGCGGGTTTGTAGATCCGTCGCGTGCTCCAACGAACGGATGTCCGAATTGGTGTACGATGCAAGTACCTTTTCGGCTAGAGGAGCCGACATGACTCGTGGTCCACCGACTTCCTCATCGTCGAGACTGGTGATGAAGTCCTGATTGAAGGAGAATGAAGTCCAGTCCGGAGGAGAGAATATGTGCGGTGGGAGGATCATGTACATCGACGTTCACCTTGATGCGAAGTGCAGGACTATCTGAGCTGTGCTGACTGTCAGCAGCCATGCGCCGAGGTGAGGTCCATGGCACGACGTTTGGAGCATCAGATGTTCTTATCAGCATTAGCCATAGTCACCGTTCGAGTGCCGTAGACGGTCATGCTAACGTGCGTCATCCTGCACATGTGTAGCATTGGATCGGGTATAAAGAAGAAAAGTAGCGTTAAGAACGTTGTGGTCGAACAGTCCCGATCGCTCGGTTCAGAGGGCACGTGCGCGACATCCCATGCAGTGGTCGGGCCTTGACGCCTCAGATTTGCGATGCTCCGACGCCACTGCAGCTCTGGACAAGTAAATCACTTCAGACGTGTACCCGATCCCGCCTCTTGCCGTGCTATGAGACATGCGACATCGTGACACCCCTGTGGCAGTGCGCAGTGAAGGGATTCGGTAATAGCGCGCTGCGGCGCGCCATCTTCACGCGCACGCAACTACAGCAGCGAGCATGCAGTCTGTCCACGATTTCCCCGGGGATTCTCCAGAGACGAGGGCAGTACGCAGCAAGATCGCCTTGGCCTGCGATACTTGCAGACGACGCAAATCGGTATGCTGAGCGAGCTGTCAAGATGACGTTGACCCTAAATCATTACAGCGTTGCGACGGTCGCCGGCCGACATGTACCCATTGCGCCAATGCCAAGCTCGAATGCTTTTACCGGCCCACGCCCATGGTAGTGGAGAAGTACGCCGTATCCGATGTTCTCGTGTGTAGTGCGTTGCGAGCACTGACTGATGCAGCTACAGTGAAAGTGGCTTGGCCAGTCGACTCGAGGCTGTCGAGTCACGCCTCGCTCAACTGGAGCAGGGGACAGTCATCTCTGCTCCAGTACGTGGCTCGAAGGCGCGCCATACGGACGACGATGGCGCCTTCCAGCGGATACCCATGCCCAATTTTCATACCGCTGCATCGCACAAGATGTACCAGTACTGGCCTCGCTTACGGATCAACCTCTCGCTAGATGGCTTCGACCCTCTGCAATATCAAAGACAATGTAGGCAACGCCGCATCTTGACGGTCAATGAAAATCCTTAGCTAATTGATTTAGGTGATGTAAGTTCTGTGTACGGCGTGAAGTGGCTGTCAGTGCACTGCTAACGACAGATCGCCCCAGGAAGCCGATACGTCGCGTGAGTGTGCTCGCTTGCATTTGGAGTGACGAACAATTGAAATTGACTTGCAACAGTCGTCGATGGCATCGCAGATGCTGCGCAGAGTACCGTCCGGGTTTCAATAGTAGCTGAATACGTACAAGTAAGCATCGTCAAGATGGAATGTGAGTACGACCACGAACAGGATGCTGACAGCTTGAAGCGAATGTACCATCAGACGAATCTCGTACCGCAGACCATCACCTACTTCTTACAAATGACCTCGACCTACTCGCTGCAAAGTGCACTCGAGCAGCTACCTCGCAGTGGCGACAATCACGGCTATGTGAAGCTCAGCGATCTGTCATTGACGACACTTCTGCTGCTCTCAGTAGCATTCCAGTATCTGACACCGGACCCAACCAACGACTTTGGCACCACGGCTACATCACGGGCATGCTTCCAGCTGGCTCTAAGTCGCATATGGACGCTACACTCCCAGGACGAGGAGGTCAATCTCACATCGAAGATGGTACGTGCTGGACGGCTCCACAGTCAGTGAAATGTTGATTGCTGACATTGACGTAGATGGTGGCGGTGCAATTGATCATCATATATGGACGGCCATTTCATGCCATGGGAATACTGCGTCAAGTCGGCATGGGTTTATCTTCGACATGGACCCGCTCGAGATTATCACTCGGCCCTGCCTCATTTCTGACCAAGATGCACCTCTTGATGGAGTCCGACATGCTTTCTGAGATCGACGGTCAGCCTACCGCAGATGTCGCCCAACTTTTCTTCGACACAAGTGGCAATGTCAATGGTAGCCAGACGCAATTCCCGCTGTATAGCGCGCCACCCGAGCAGCAAGCACCATTGTTCCTTGATCAGACGTTGTGGCTGCGACTATGCCTGAATCGGATCTTTACCACCATCTACATGATCAACAACGCCTACAGCAATCCGCGATTCGTCGGCCGTCCCATATCAGACATCACATCCGAGTTGGAGTATTGGTATCGCTCATTGCCAATAGAATTGCAGTTTCCGCGAACACTTGCAGCGTATGGCTTGCTGACCAGCAGCATCCCGTCGTACAAGGTAAGGCAATTGCTATGCTGTCCTTCCCAAATTGTTGCTAATAACCCCCAAGGTCAACATCGCAACACGCTACTACCTCTGCCACTTCATGCTGAACAAGGGCGTCTGTTACTACCTCCTTCACAAGGAGATCGAGCGCCTTGCCACACCTCCCAAGACGCCTGAGGACCAACAAGATCTTAGCGGTGTCGAAATCTGGGTCTTCGAATGCAGCCGCACATGCCTTCACAACGCCCTCCTGCTTGTCGCGTGTCTCCGGTCCCATCCCCAGCTCATCGGCTGGTACCAAATGCAGATGCTCATATCCTGCTACGCCGTGATCCTGCAATGCAGCGTGCACTCACCACAGATGTTCGACAGTTTCGAAGACCCAGACGAGACGTTGACAAGTATTGAGGATCAACTGGAGAGTGTGAGGGAACAGAACACTGGGAGTAGGTGGACAATTGATATGTTGAAGAATGTGAGGAGGAACTTGCAGGCGAGTAGTCCGCATTCGAGTATGAAGCCAACACCGGGGAGTGGGATGGGCGTGCAGACGCCGAGTACTGGGCACCCGTCGTGAGGTGGACTGTATGAAGGGAGAGACGAGTGTGCGTGATGCGGATCTCGGTCAGCGGATGGTATGCAAGCGAGGACGAGCCATACGCACAGCCGGCACTTGCAATACTTCGCACTAATACGAATCACCTGAGAAGACCGACTTAGCCCCGGCGACTTCACCACCGACGAGAACGATGACACGGCGAGCGACAGGCGACATGGGAAGGCACTCTGGGGTCTGCTATGTGGCGCGATATCGGGTACTGAACATGATTGATGCTGGCGGTGCAGGGCAAAATTACCGGCGTCCTGGTTGTGGAAAATATGGCAGTAAAGGGAAGAAACACTAGCAACATGGTAAGGGTCAAGACGCGATGCACTGGGACTGATGACAAGTTGGAAGATGATGCGTTGGAGGCTCAGAGTCTCGGATGGAACTGTACATTTTCCTGCATGCAATGGCGTTGACCACTGCGGCAACGCTCGATTTGCTCTTTCCTGTTCGCTACACTGCCATACCTGCCCGTCCACTCCAAGACATGCTACCATTTTCGCGACGCCCTAGAGCAACGCAAGCGTGCCATGCCACATATTCCCCATTATATCACGCGCCGATGTACCCAGTATCTTCGGCTCCCGTCTACACAGCTTCACTCCTTGCGCAAGCCCTCCCCGCCTATATCATAACAAACAACTCCTTCCTCCTCAACTTCTCCTCCTCAAGCGGCGGATAATAAGGCACCATAGCATCCGCGCTCATAACATAAGCATCATTATACAGCCTCCAATACGGCACCCGCACCTTCCTAGCCGGATGGAACAAGCCAGCCCAAACATAGTTCATCACCGCGCCAGTGCCTACAGCCACTCTCACAGCATCAATAGCCTCGATGACGCGGTCGATGACGTGCGGGGATGTTTCGAACAAGTTGGGGATGAGCAGGTTGAGCAGATGCAACATCGCGTCTTCGCAGCCTAGCCCCACAACGCCGAGAGCCATGTGCTTGACGACCGCGGCGCCAGTTTGGCGATGGACTTGGTCTCTGTCGATAAGCGCGTCTTCCAGAAGAGGTGTGACAGCGTAGACGTAGTCTTTGCCCATTTCGCCGATGTACTCGAAAAGAAACGACAGGGCTTTGAGAACGCCATTCTGCACGTTCAGCTCCGGCACGCGGTACTCGTTCATCAGCGCGGGCAGGACGGTGAAAGGCGCGCAGGTCTCGGCTACGATGCCTATGGCCACCGCCGTACACACCCGACTCTGCCGATCCTGGACGCGCAGGTTGTTGAGCAGCGTGGACAACACGTCCTGGGGTCCGATGGCTTTGGCGATGAAGCCAAAGGTGTTGTTTGCGGCGCGACGGATGCCTTTCTTGTGTGCTTTAAGCATGTCCAGGAGTTCGAAGCAGATGCGCATCCATTCTCTCGCGTTGACGCTCTCAGGACCGCGATCGGCGATGCGACCGACGAGGTCGATGGTGTTCTCTTGGACTTTCTCGTGGCGATTGCGGAGGATAGGCGTGATGCGCGGTAGCAGGTCGCGGATAGGTGGCTGCATCTGATTGATTCCAACCACGGTCACAATGCTACGCATGGCTCCGAGGATCGAGCCGAGGACTTCGGGATACTCTTCGCCTAGGTATTCGTACAGCACTGTGCCGAGCTTGCCCATCAGTGCGTCCTCGCCGCATTGCTTCATGACCACTGCAATTCTGGAGATGAGATCAGCGGCCTGCTGGCGCACTGTGGCGCTCTTGTTGTTCAGTCGCCAAAGAATCGTGGACACAATTTGCGGGAGGTAGGGCTTGCATCTCGTTCCAAGGGCGTTGACGACCGTGCCGAAGCCGTTCAGGAGGACGATATCTTCGACACTTTGCTCTTGGAATGCGTGCAGAATGCCATCGACCAGGCGCTCCTCTAGACGATCATTGATATCCGCTGCGCCCATGGCAGAGATGACCTTCTCAATCGTCTCCACAGTCATCTTGCGGTAAGCCTCACTCTCATCCTTGAGGTTACCCACAATCCGCTCCACAATCTCACCAACACCCACCTTATTCCCCAGATCAACAGTAGTTTCAACAACCTGCTTGTAATTCCTGCGATCAAGCGCCATCCTCCTCACCCAGAAGAACTTGAAGAAGTCCGACAGAACAGTATCCTTCAAATAGCCAGCCGTCACGCCGGAAGTACCAGCGCACTGGGAGACCACCTTCAGCACAACTTTCTTCATCTCCTCATCTGGACTCTGAAATTCCCGGATCAAGATCTCCATGATCTGACTGGTGTAGTAATTCGAGTACTCCTCGTCCATGAGCGGGATGATGTAGCCGACAGCTTTCAAAAAGCCAGCGAGACCTTTGCCGCGCTGCTTGCGCGCGCCAGTCCACAGCGGGTTTAGAATGTCGTCGAAGCTCTCGATGCCGAAGGGGTTCGAGGCCTCTGCTAGGGCGGCGAGGGCGAGGGAGGTGACGGTGCGGACTTTGGTTTGCTCGTCGTTGAGATTGTCGCCGATGCAGTCCACGAGGCCTTTGAGGTGGGGAAGGACAGCGCAGCCCATGAGAATGGGGATCTGCTGCACGATCTTCACGCCGGTGTGGCGAGCTTGCCAGGACTTCTTACTTTTGCAGACAGCTTTGAGGAACGGGAGAAGGGTCGGAATACCGAGTGCGCTTGCCACGACGGCAAAGGCACGAGCGGTGGTGTTGCGCACATACTCGTCGACGTGATCGATATCAGGTCGCATTGTGCTGATCATGTGTGCCAGTCCAGCAGCCTTGGCCAGGTTTGAGATGATCTCACGGCCCTCGACTCGAGCGTAGTAGTCCTGGTCGATGAGCAGCGGCTCGATGACGACCAATATGCGGTGTACATAGGGTCGTACCAGCTCGTCCAGCTTGTACAGCACACGATCGATGACCTTGACGAGCAAATGGCGCTCCTGATCTTCGAGTGACTTTTCCATAAGTAGTGGTAGGATCTGATCGAACAGCGGGCCAGCTCCAAAAGTTCGTGCATTGTCGGTCAGCTGTCGTAGCGCAGTCTTCCTCATCGGAGGCGTGCCATTCTTGACCTTCAACAGCAGACGCATGATCTTCCTCGTCTTCAGCTCGTCCACACTCAGATCGTTCTCATCCGCACCGTCGACTAGCTTGCCGAAGTATTGCATATCCTCAGCCTTAAAGAATTGCAGATCGCCGACTCCAGGAATGTCCGAAGGCAGCTGCTTGCCCATTGATCGGGCGTCGACTGGCTCCTGATTCATGAAGCCGCCTGTTGGTAGAGGTGTTGCAGGCACAGCAAGTCGATTCTTCGGTGCTCGAAGCGGCTCATATCCAGGCGGCGGGTCCAGGATCTTATAACCCTCTGATGGCAGCAGCTCGTCAAGCTCCTCGTCTGACAGCGGCGCGTTCCGGTTCGATTGGTCTCCGCCAAACGCAGTGAGTGGCTGCATGGGCGTCGCCGAGCCCACAGCACCTCCAGCGCCACTTGCAGGACCAGCAACATCCCACTTGGAACGCCGCTTCGACACAGCGATGTCCGCACTACCATTGGTAGTTGGCACTTCCACCTCAGCGGTAGTGTCCCACCTGCTCTTCTTCTTGCCAGCCTTGCTCTCAGCCGCCACACTCTCGCCATCTGCATTGATGAGCTCGCCCTCAGCGTTGTATGCCACATCTCCATCACCACCTGAGTTGTCCCACCTCGTCTTCTTCCTCTTCGCCTCTCCCTCAGCGGCATGTCCATTCATCCCATTCGCCTCTGCCTTCTCCACCAGCGCAGTACTCTCATCCGCGTCCCACCCTCGCTTCCTCCTCTTCCTCTCCGGCTTAGCCTCCTCAAGCGCGAGTGTCGGCTTCGCATCAACCTCCATATCGTCCTCACCATTCGCGATCTGCTCCTTCGTCTTCTCCTCAATAGCCCTCTTGACTCTCTCCTCTTCCCGCTCCAAGTCCCGCTCAGCCATCGTCTCGCGATAGCTCTTCGCCTCTCCAGTCTGCACAGCGCCGCCACTCAGCCGCCGAGCGAAGCGCTTGCGTTGGTAGTCTGTCTCCCTGGACTGGATCTGTGCCTGCTTCTCCCTACTGTCCAGGATATCCTCCTCCCCAGCCGCGCCGGAATTCCACTCCCCAATCTGCGCCGCAGTGGCAGTGTACTGACCTACTAATCTCCCCTCATCGCCGTTCTCCTCGTCGTCTCCGCTCTCAGCATCGACGTCCATCTCCCCTGCGATCTCGGTATTGTAGCCGGCGAATTTGTCCCCGCCGCCATTACCGTAAAGCTCAGTGTCGAAGTTCTCGCTCAGCGAGACTTTGGTGGACGTGTTTCGTTGGCTGTCACGGGCGGAGGACGGCTTCTTGCTGGAGGTGCTGCGCTCTGCCGCGCCCTTGCGCGCGGCTTCGAAGGCCGCTGAGAGAGGAACGTTAGTGATGGGAAGAAGATGGAGTGGAGGGGGTATGGGGGTCTTACCGTCCGACATGGCGATGCACTCCGGTGGGTATCGATGAGGTAGGGGGGGTAGCACTGGCGGAGCGCACGCAGTTGGTAGCGGCGCGCGTGTGACAATAAGGCGTGTAAATATTGCAGCAGATGGCAGATGCAGGTGTTTGAAGGAAGGTGCAGCTAATAGCGGCAAGATCCGCACGTCGATCACGTGGTGTCGCAACAACAGTCATATATTTTCAGGGTTACATGTATCGAACCACGATTGCGGACAATGCGACACCGAGACTAGGAAAGTGGACATCGTGGGAAGCAGGTAGCGCTCATGCGCGTATTGGACAATCTATACCTCGCAGCCACGCCTTCGCCACCCAAGAGAGAGTCGAGAACAATCTGATCCGCTTCCCTCCCAGTCCGTCCAACGCCTCGCTAATTCCATTGTAGTACATGCAGTGCTCAAACCGCCAACAATAACCCTCTCCAGTCTCTCATTCCCTCTCCCATAGTTTCCTTCGCACATGTAGCCGCACTCTACGCAGCCACAAAAGCGTCCGCAGGCAAATTTCCCTTCACGCTCTCAAAAGCCTGCACGGCCCGCGCAAAATCCCACGACACCTGCTCCAAACAATCCTTCGCGTAGCCGATAGTCATGCGAGTCTGCTTCTGCAGCTCGATCACCATCTGCTCGGCCATCTCGAGGGTGACGCCGGCGGGGAATTGAGGGATGTTGTCGGTGTTTGGCGGTGCGGTCGTAGTCCAATCCTCGAAGTTATCGGGGTCGAAAGCTTGAGCGCCACCATACGCGCGGATCGTGAGTATGTCGTTGACCACGCGCACCTGAGATGGCGAGCCAGGCACACTCGGACCGATGACGATAGTCCGGTCGAAGCTGCGCTTCTTCTTGCTCTGTCCGGTAGTCGCATCCACCTCGTCGAACTCGCCATGCATCGTGATCATAAATCCATCGACACCACTCAGACTCTGTCCAGTGAGATCGGGCACACCTGGCTGAATGTGCGCTTCGATCATATACTTCCTCGCCTCAGCAGCCAGATCCGGATGCTTCGTCTTTGGCAGGCCGTTGAAGACATCCGAGATTGCCTGTGTACCACGGAACAGCCTATGTTGCCGTGCACCAGGATGGCTTGTCTTCTTGAGGTTGCGACTGTTCTTGATGTAGTCGCCCCAGTCACCCTTCTCCGCCTCACTTGCGGCAGGATCGCGAGGTGCCGAAGTGTTGACGGCGTAGGAGAAGTCGGACTTGTCGTCGTAGTAATGTTTGGCGAGAGCTGAACGATCGGTGTCGAAGCCGAGGATGAAGTTCTTGACGAATTCCACCACGATGCCGCCCTCGTCTTGGAAGGACGCCGAGCGGAGTGGGAACGGAATCGCACCAGCCTCTGCACGCTTCGCGATCTCCTCATCAGTCCGAACCTGGATGCCATTGAGAGTGCGCAGCTTCGGGAACCATTGTATGATGGTGGTTGCGAAGGTCGGGTCTGCTTGCTCAATCGGGTTGCCAGAAAGAACGAGTTGGTCGAGGTGGTGGAACCGCTTCCTCCACAGGACGAGTTGATCCAGCTTCTCAAACTTATTGTTCGATAGATCCAGATTTTTGAGCTGCGGGAGGAACTCAGACAGCGAGCTTACTACTTTGAGGTCCGCCAGCTCGTTGTTTGCCAGTGAGACGCTCTGTACAGCAGCGTCGCGATCTTTGACCGAGTCGAACGCCTTGTCGAGAACAACCATCATTGCTGGGAAAAACTTGCTGGCAGTGCTCTTCGAGTTGAACACTGCTTCCTGCTGTAGTTCGGGGTCTGAAGCAAGCTGACTGAAGTCGAGCAACTTGGCATCCGCATTGTACCGCCGCTCCAACACTCCCTTCAGCATGTTGCGAGTCTTCTCGGTCGCATCGTTCGTCTCCGCCGTCTTGCCGTCCCCTGTAAGTCTCTTCACGCTAACATTAATCCCCGCCCACATGTAGCCGTCCAATCTCAGCAGCGCACCAACGTCCTCCGCTGGCACACTGATCACCACATCATCTCCGTCTTTTCTCGACTGTATGTACGTTAGTATTGTCGTAATTCCAGCAAGGAGCGTCTAGCAAATAAAGGGAGTATCCACAAGGCCTTTCAAGTAATCGCGGTCGTCGTTCTGAAATTGGCTGCAAACGAGAGCGGACCGGATGCGTCAAGCGGGCGATGCAGATAGTGTCCGGTGTGGCAAGAGCAGCGGCGACGACATACCTTCTTGATCTTTACAGTCCTAGCTCTTGAGCTCAGCCTCGTGCTTGCCTTCTTCTCGAGCCATGAAAGAAGCGAGCTGAGGCCGCCGTCTGGATTGCTCGACGCTTTGTTCTTGGTCCAGTTGCTGATCCTGAGTTCCAAGTTCCCCCGGGATTGCGATGACCGGCTCTCCTTCATCGCGATGTCACCTGCGCCTGCATGCTTGAGGATAGCACGCTGAGCACCGGTACTGAGCAATCCACCTCTTGAGCTGCGCGCCGACCCTTCACTGCGAGGACCCGTAGGTACTGGCGATGATTTGCCCACACGAGCTGCGCGACCCTTCACTGCGACATCCATGGCGAGGTCTCCATCGCGGTCCTTTCGAAGTCTGTCGCGACGGAGTGCGGCGGGTCCTCGAGGCGCGCTTTTTGGAGCAGAGCTGCCACGGCCGGGCATGCTGGCGAATGTGAGGGGTATCGGAGGAGTTGGAGAAGGGTGTTGCTCCCGGCCGGCGGGGTTGTAGCGGTGGGTTGGGGTGTCGTGAGTGCGCTCCCTTGTGCGCGCAGGTATGAGGGTGTGAGCCAGTCGATGGCCAAGTCGCAGTAAGGGAAGGTAAAAGTTCCAGTGAGTGGGAGGTAGAGTATGTAGAGGAGAGAAAGTGTCGTCGGCTGTGGAGTAGTTCGAGAATGAGCTCTCAGTCTAATTGTCTCATTGTCAGTCTCTAGCGCCGGCATTGCCCGCAATCTGAGTCATCACAGCTAGAACTGCCTCAGGTTAGAAGGCAAACACGGCGAACGAGACTGACAGTGACCGTGGTGGCAGAGACCAATGCATGAAGCCAATAATGTTTCATGATGGACTACACCAGCTCATGTATACTAGAATCTAGGTACGACCCTAGATATCCGCCTCTCCTGGACCCAGAAAGGCCGAAATGCAACTATCACTACCACCGTGACAACGTATGTCGTGCAGTCGAGACGGATCCCTCAAGTTCTCAGATTGTGTACTCTTGACTTACGAGGGTATATCTCTCATGGATGCCTTACTGTCAGCCCTCCAAGATTACTGCGCTTCGCTCAGATATCAATTCGTGTGACATGTCAAACTGATCCGAACGTGCCTCACAGCCCTCCCAGACTCTCCAACGCCCTCTTCAGCTCCGCCACAGCCGTAGGCACGTCCTCAAAATTCAACGCCGAGATAGCCCACTTCGCATGTTTCTGCGCCGCCATGACGCTGTCATCGTCCGTTCGTAGCGCTGAGGGTCGCGTTGCAGTAGGTGTTGGTGCTGCCGGTCTAGGTGGTATTTGACTGTACAGCTGCGGAGGCGGCTGGATCGGAGCTTGAGGTGTTGGGGGTGAAGGGAAACTGTGATCAGGGAGTGCGGGCGCTGAAGGGGGAAGGCTGTAGAAGTCTGATGGGTCCGCGGATGGTGCGGAGAAGTTGGGATCTGAAGGTGCATTCTCTTCAGCGTCTTGGCCAGCGTCGCTTGAAGTGCCTGTAGGAACAGAGGGGAAGTAGCCACCGCCTACGGATGCAGTCCTGCTCGCTGACTCTGGCTCTTCATCCGCGTCAACATCGGCCATATTCCGATCCTGTGCTCCGCCAGCATGCGGCTCATTAGAAGGCTGCGTAGGTAGCGATAGAGGCGGACTCCCACGAGGGGGAGTGATTGCACGCGAAGCCTGGTGACTGTCTGGCGCACTTTCGACTGTCGGCGGTCTGTACGTCGCTTCTCGCCCCTCCCTCTCCAAGTCCCTCAATTCCTGCTCGACTTCGTCATCTGGCTCCTTGGGCAGCACAGGCTCTTCCGCCTTCGGATTCGTCTCATTCGGATCCTTTCCCTCCTTCAGCGCCCTCGCAATTCTCAGTGCATGAAACTTCGCGAACTTGCTCTTCGCCGCAGCCTCCACATCTAACGCACCCCATATACTCAGCAAATCCAGAAACGTCGCGGCAGCTTGAAACGTATCCGCCGTCTGCCTCTTCACCACATTACCCCTCTGCTCCGTCTCAGCCCGTGCGAATGTCTCAAGTGCAAAGTTCTCAACATATGCTTTCGCAGCAACATCATCAACCACAGCATCATTAGCAGCGTTCTCAGACTTGTACGCCTCCAGCTTATCCATCAAGTGCACGGCATAATTGGAGACTTCTTCTGACGTGGTGTGGAGTTGCTTGTTGAGAATGATTTGGAGGATGTAGTACTCGCCTGGCCGTGATACTTAGCCTTGTCCTACAGCTTCTGGTGTGGTGCGCTTACACCAGTATGTGATTATTGGGCGGAACTTCTCGAGCTGGGCGGCGCGGGTTGCGAAGCGCTGGCAGTCTGCTGACTTGAGCGCGGCGGGGAGTTCGATGGCCATGGTCCCCAGTGTTGTAGTCTTTCACAGATTATCACAAGCGCAGATTGGCTTACGATGTATGTTCTTGTAGGCAGCGATATGAGGACAAGAACGCATGTGGTCATGGTGCGTTACACTTACAGTAGTGTGGGGTAAAGCCTCGAGGTCGTGAAAGCATGGGCCCAATATTACAGCTACACATTAATTGGCTAAACAATCCAACTCAAATATATAAGCCGCCCGCCCACAGCTCTATAGCCCAAGTACGCTCACTTTCGCGGGAAGTCGATGGTGTCTGGTCCGGTCCATCGCTGAGGCCAGTACGTCCGCTGACTTTGGCTGGTGCCAGGGATCATCTCCTGGACTATGAGACAGTTCCGTTCTCGCTGCGTCTCGTCCTCTCTGTGTGTCTCGTGTGCAACCGATGGTGTGTTGAGGCCGAGAGTCTTCGGTCTTAGTCCAGATGCGGCACATTCGTGGTCCAAGAAGTGATATATGCATCAGGGGGCAGATATCCGAGTGAACGGAACATCTCAATAGATGTTGCGAGTCTCGCCGAGATGTACGAAGCTACGCAACAGACAAGAATCGGCAGGTCTATTCGCGGCGTGATGTCATTAAACGAACTGAACGAGAAAAGTCCGTTGATCATCCAGGCGGGAGTCCCAGCCAGCATGGTCATCAACGCGGCGACGCGCCAGATCCAACGATCAACTGTGGTTGGAAAGTTCGCGTTCCAAGCTATCATGTGAACCCCGCCAAAGAGTAAGGGCCCGAGGGCTAGGACTGATGCCCAGACGCTTTGTTCTGCGAACGCCTCAGCACTCGTTGCCTCCAACGGAGGATGCTTGTTCTCGAGCGGATATATGATAGGTCGGTCGAGGCGGCAGCTGTCCTCCCCAACGAGAACCTGTCTGAGGCCCTGGGGAAGGTCGCGTTCGAAGTACAAAATCGTAGTTGGAGTCGATACTCCCTGAGGTTTGTGCCAATACAGTAAGTACGTGCATGTTGAACATATCGTGAATGCCAAGGTAGCAACTTCCAAGGGCGTCACGGGCAACTTCTTCACCCACCGCGAGACCAATGTAGCAACAAAGAAGGAGATTTGCAGTAATATAATCGACCTCGTGAACACATCTCGCTTGCTGCGGTCTGCAAGTTCAGCATGGTTCAGCAGCTTAGGCAGCACTAAAGAAGGTTCTCTTGTTAACAGATAGATGAAGCTCTTAGCCCAGAGTTGCCGGGCCTGGCGAGGCTTTGCATCTTCGCGCAACGAGACTGCGTAGCCACCCATATTGACGTAAAAGCATTCACCCAAAGACCACTGACGTCCATCATATACGCCGTCGTCGAGAGAGTGCAATTTGCGCTGCAGCCTCTTAGCCGCACGGTACTGCTGCAGAGCGTTCAACAGATACACTTCAGGCGCAAAGAGCACTTTGAGAAACCACAGGGCTTTCGTCGCAGAGTCCTTGATGGACCACTTCAGGTCATCTTTCCAGTCCGCGCGGCGTCCATCGCGTTGGCGCGGTACATTGAGATGCAGCACCGAGTATGTACAAGCGATAATGGTAGCTACGCTCGTCCAGAGGATCTCCAGCGTACCACGCACGTTGGGCGCGCTGACGTACAAGGCACGAGTGATGTTCGCTGCTGGTAGTGTGCAGTTCGGGGAAAATGTTGATATCGCCTGCGCCGAATTGACGCAGCATAGCAACATAGCTATGATAGCAGGCAGCAGAAGCTTGCCCATTGCGAACGTGTTGTGATTTTGAGTCCGGTTCCAGTGCTGTTGACAGGCTACTCATGTTACTGGGGTCACGCTGTCCCTTCAGCGATCGATCAGAGCAGAGTGGATGCGGAAAGAGTCGTACCGTAGCGCAATCCAGGTAGATCCAGACGATTTCAAAGGTGACCCCAATACTATGCATGATCACGAGCAAGGTGCGTGGCAGATCTGTCGCCTATATTTATAAACGGTCATTGCAAGCAGCACACTGACTGAATGCACAGCCCCCGCCACTCTCACGATGTGAGTCTGCAACGAAATGTCCCGTCTGAGGAAGTGGTGGTGGCGGTGTACATAGGCGTCTATCATTCACCAATCCCTACACGAACATCACCACCCACTCAGCCGCCATATGTACTCCTTTGGCAGGAACCAAGGTCCAGCGGTCCGAGCGTAAAAGTCGAGCTGCGGAAAAGGTCATTCTTGAGGTGTCTAGATGTTCGCGATGCCTCGATAGGATGTTGACGATTCTTGATCGAGTACGTACGCCGGCTGAGGGGACAACGCATCGCGCCCATCATTGGGCAGGAATAACCTCATGTTCTGCCTTTCAGGCAACACTCCTCGAGAATTTTAGGGGACGAGTCATCCAAGTAAGTGCTGCTGCAAGAATGAACTTCGGGACTTTAAGCGCTTGTGTACCCACATGAAACTGAGGGTAAGATATGCTCTGGTAGCCTGAGGCATACCAATGCGCGAACATCCTACCTCCTCTTCAGGCGCAGCCCTTACGAAGCCTGGCGGATGCATGTTTGCTCGGAGATCGAATGTCTACACAGGCAACAGTATAACGAGGACATGCGGTCATGGTGCCTGACGACGATGTTTCACATACAAAAGTGTGGGGTAAACGCTCGTGGAAGCCCGGGCCAGCTGTTGTAGCTATTAATTGCACCGCATGAAAGAGGACAACTTGCAGGTCGTGTAAGCATATGACTATGTAGGGACTCGTAACAATCAAGGATACTTCCTCCTCCTAGATCCACTTCTCACTATCCAGTGTCCCCAGCCATACCCTCTCCAATGATGCGTTCCCTCACAGCAGCAACCCTCCTCCTCTACCTTCCCTCCACCCTCGCAGCTGGCCTCTACTCCAAAGGCTCTCCCGTTCTCCAAGTCTCCGGCACAGACTACCAATCCCTCATAGCCAACAGCAACCACACTAGCATTCTCGAGTTCTACGCTCCCTGGTGCGGCCACTGCAAGAACCTCCAACCCGCATACGAGAAAGCCGCCAAATCCCTTGCCGGTCTAGCAAAAGTTGCGGCAGTCAACTGCGACGATGAGCTCAACAAGCCATTCTGCGGCGGGATGGACGTCAAGGGCTTCCCGACGCTGAAGATCGTTCGCCCAGGCAAGAAGGCAGGGAAACCGGCGGTAGAGGAGTACCAGGGTCCGAGGACTGCGAAGGGGATTGTGGATGCGGTGATCGACAAGATCCCGAATCATGTCACGAGGTTGAAGGATGGGGAGTATGAGGCTTGGGTTGGGGAGGGTGGGGTGAAGGCGATCTTGTTCTCGGACAAGGGGACTGTGAGCGCATTGTTGAAGGCATTGGCGATCGACTTCTTGGGGAGTATCAAGGTCGCACAGATCAGGGACAAGGAGACGCAAACAGCGGCGAAGATGGGTGTCACGAAGTTCCCGACCTTCATGATACTTACGAGTGCAGACGCAGAGCCCATCATCTATAGCGGCGAGTTGAAGAAGGAGCCCATGGTTGCGTTCTTGTCAAAGGTCGCGACGCCGAATCCGGATCCTGCACCGAAGAAGTCAAAGAGCAAGAAGGCGTCCTCTACGAAGAAAGACTCAGCGAAAAGCAGCAAGGCATCTTCTTCGTTCTCGAAGGCATCAGCGTCCCACGAGAGTGCTGAAAGTGCCAGCTCCGCAGCAACGCAAACGACCGAGACTCTCGAGGACATGAACCCTCCGACCGAGTCTCCCGAGCCAATCGTCGAAAAGCAGAAGCCAGTCGCTCTCCCCGACATCGCCCCACCTATCACCTCCCTCCCCGAAGGACTATCCCTACAGCAAAAGTGCCTCAACACGAAATCAGGCACCTGCATCCTCGCCCTCATGTCCGAAGACATGACTCAATTCGACCAAGGAACAGGCAATGACCCCACAACGGAAGTCGTCGGCGCCCTCAGCGAAATCCACGCCAAGCACGAAGCCGCAAAACGCAACCTCTTCCCCTTCTACCAGCTCCCCTCAACCAACAGCCAAGCCACCGCCCTCCGCACACGCCTAAGTCTCGGCCGCGACATCCAGCTCGTAGCCGTGAACGGTAAGCGCGGCTGGTACAGACACTACATCTCCACAGACTACTCGCACAACGCACTCGAGACCTGGATCGATGAGATCCGCATGGGTGATGGTGCGAAGTCGAGACTGCCTGAGGGGCTCATTGTGCCTGTTGAGGAGCTGCCTGCTGCACCGGTTGAGACGAAGGAGCCGGTGGCAAGTAAGCCGTCGAGTGGGGGAAGTATGGCGGATCAGCTCAAGGAGCAGATGCCTAAGGGTATGGACTTTGAGTTCGAGGAGCTTGATGATGAGGTTTATGAGAAGTTGATGGCGGATGCTAGTGCGAGGGCGGCGCAGCCGACTGCGGAAGCTGAGACGACGAGTGAGGAGCCACTTGTAGAGGACGTCAAGGCGGACGGTCATGATGAGCTATAAGATATGAGGTTCTGTGGATTGTATTGAGCCTTCGGTGTTCACGAACTCGATATAAGGAAGGTACAGCTCGGATCGATGACCGCAGCTCCCTACACAGCCATGCTGGTCGACCAAAGGTAAGTACACCCGCTTCCTGGCAACAAACATCATCTCCCGCGACTTTCATTACACCCTTTCCCGTCTCCTTAGCACCCATCATCGAACATGTCATTACCATGCTCAGCTACGTCGCAACAGTAACGACCATCTTTTTCACGCTACTCGTTATCCTTCTCTGCCAAGTTCTGTTCAAGCTACTAGTCTACTGCCATTGCTTCCGCGAACATTACATCACTAGCGACACTTCACTGTATACCGCAGAATCTTTCGTAGAGGAGACGAAGCCAAAGACTGCAGCCATGCCGGGTACCCAGCTATCGAAGAAGGAGAGGAAGAGGATCAAGTTGCGGGATAGAGATGAGAAGAGGAAGGCAGAGCAGGAGAGGTCGGCATTGAGTGAGCTTGTCAATGGACGGAGTGGTGAGCAGCGGGACTCGGTTGTCGAGAAAGGATCTGCCGCGGCGAGTGAAGATGCGCTAGCTGCAGGCACGAAGTCGATGAGAGCTCCTCCTATGTTGACGAGGGGCTCACCTGCATGCTCGACGGATGTCGTGAAAGCTGAGCTTTCGAAAGCGCCGGCAGCCGCGACATCTCCGGTGCCTCAGATCTCCGTGACGCAGACTAGTGCAGACACCAAGCAGGAAGAACACGCCGCCGCCACTCCTACCAAAGCGCCTGAGCCGGCATCAGCACAGCCGGACCCATCGACTCCCGCTGTGCAAACACCCAAAACTGAGACCCAACGAGAGACAGCGCAGCCAACACGCGCTCAAACACCAAAGATCTCGTCTAGCGAGTCCACGAAGGCTAACGACAAGAAGCCTGCCAACGACACTTCACTAAAACGCAAACCATCGAAGCTCGAGAGCACGAAGTCCGAAAAGATCGCGAAGCAGGAAGAGGAACAGCCATCGATGAAAACGGAGCCCATAGCTGTCGGTGGCAGCGCAGCTGGTACTGCTGTAGTATCTTCGTCAGCGACCGAGGAGATAGCGATGTCGGAACCCATACCCACCGAAACTTCACTGAAGCGGAAGCTTTCCAACTTGGAGAGTACGAAGTCCGACAAGATCGCTCGGCAGGAGTCAGAGCAGCTCTCAGTGGACACCGATCGTCCAGTGCCAAGTAACGGCTTAGCTGTCACTACCGCGCCCATCACCGCAACGCCAAAGGAGACTTCAATCACGGCCTCCGTTCCCTCCGCACCGCAGCCCTCTCACATTCCAATAAAGAATGCGGACGCTTCCACTCCAGGCCAGCCCGAGAAGTCAAAGCTAGCAGTAGTACCGACGCCACAGCTGCTAACGCCAGAACCAACGCCAGAGCCGGAGAGCAAGCCTATGTCAGCTACGCAAGTTCTAGATGCAGGCGAGTCTGATACCCTCGTAGGTGAGGCTGGTGAGGCTCCGGTAGCCATGAGTCAACCTGGAATAGCAGAAGCGACGGACTCGGTTGAATCGAGAGACCACGAGAACGTCACTGTAGATACTGGCAAGAAAGTCGGGACTCGAGAACCCACTCCTACAGCAACTGTTCCTCACAAGATCGAGGCGAAGCAGCTTAATGACGAGGATACTCTTATGGGCGGTACGGAGCCCATCTCAGATGGTCGAGGTGCATCATCAAACCCCAAGCCGTTAGATTGGAGAGCCGGACTGCAAGCAGCCTTCGCTAGCTTGCACATCAAGACCTCCCACGGCCGCTTCGAGGATTTTCAACGCCTTACCCTAGCCTTCCACTGCAGTCTTTGCCCAGACAAGTTCCAGCCACCAAGGCGGATCCTATCAGGCAACGACCTGCAAGCCTACGCTCGTGAGCTGTCCGTTCTCTTTCTCCGGAGATACGGTAGCTGGATCTGGCCGCGTAGTCGAACCTGCGCACCTCACCTGATCGACCGGGGTCTCTCGTACAAGCGACATGGTCGCCTGAGCAATAATGGTCGTAGCTGGTACGCTTACGAGGGCTTGGAAGTGCCTCGGAAAGGCGACTTCGGGGACGTCGCGAGAAGTGCGCTTAGAAAGCGGGTACAGTATTGGTTTGAGCACCTGCTCACTTTTTCGATGGTGTGGGAGAAGGTTGGGGGCAAGATGAGCATGGAGGTGGCGTTGCTGAATTTACTGGCTGGGAGAGCGAAGTCAGCACACGAAGCGAGAATGGAACAGGCTGGTGGGGTGCCCGAACGATCCGAGAAGAACGAGCCAGAGAAGCCTCTCTCCGCGACTGCGACGGTTACCGCGACACCAATGAGTACAGCGACAGTAGCACAGGAACCTCCAGCCGCAAAGCCGAGAACAGCCTCACCAGCAAAGTCGACGGCCTCATCTGACTACCTCCTAAAGTACAACGCAGCCTACAGCAACTCCGCCACGTACATACCACCAGTCCCAGTACCAGTGCTCAACACCACCTCCCTCCCTCCCCTAACCCCAGCCCGATCCGCCACAAGCTCCGAAGAAGACCGCCTCTCAAACGACTCCCGCGCCACAGACCCCTATGCCAACTCTCCCGAAGACCAAGAGATGGCCGATGAGCCCGAAACCCATGTAGGGGCGCAAACGACGACAGAAGACGGCCTTTCAGCGTACGAGATCGACCTGCAGCACATGCAGGCAGTAAGACTGACAGCAAAGTTTGACTTCGAAATGTGGGAGAAAGGCCCAGGGAATAAGGAGCTTCAGAGCAAGGTGCTGCGGAGGTTGGCGCAGACGTGGTTTCCGGGTGATCGGTATGCGATGCCGAAGTCCATGGTGGAGGATTAGATGGGATTTTTGAGCTCTACCCGGGGCAGGCCATTCTGTATGTGTGCATGTAGTGTGCACCGCAGCAGAGGTCCAATGTAGCTGTGTTCGTCGAGAGCATTTCGGAATCTTTGTTAGTGGATACCTTCACTTTCCTAGGTGCAGGTGATGGCCGAGTAGCACTCGTCATGCACATGAGAATATTGTGAGAACCCCGACAATGTGCCTGAGACTCACAGACCATGGCGTCGAGATCGCAACTTGAGACTTGCTTTTCCGCTCGCGCGCTACCTTGAGCACAGAACGGCAAGCGAGAGACATCTGATACCACTGTGCTCTCAATCAGTCGAGCGCCGGCATGGATCTCAATCGTGATTTCGGTCTCTCACTACCACGAAGGCCATGCTCGAGCAGTTCCCACAGCAACGGTCTGCAGTATGGAAGGTCTGATCGGGAGGAGTGTTGCGCTTTTGACACAAGTACCCGCAAAGGCGGTTTGGTCACCTGCTGGTGCATTTAGGGCGTTGTGAGGATCTGGGTACAGTCGCTGCTAGTGCAGGCTCACTTATCTACAAGGGTAGACGTAGAGCTGTTACACGTGCAGGCTTCGTCGCACATTGCACTTGTACAAAGACGACCTTGTCTCACGCCAGCCGCGGGTCGCTTGCGGATCAGTGATGTGCAGACAAGCGTGTCTGTTCCTACATGGCCGTGCGTGACATGCGGAGGATTTACCATTGATAGTTACGCTATCGCCCATGGTGTCTCAGTGCGCGTCGTTAGCTTCTCGAATCCGTGTGATCGTCCCCAGGATCTTCTACCGCGGTGTCACATTGCGAACATGGGTCGCTGTAAACGAGGTCCCTCACCGTCTGGACCGCGGCACCGAGTCCGCTGGTGTTGATAGGACTGATACTGGACGTCAAGGCGTTCAGCCCTCTCTTCGGACCTGCACATTCAAGGAACAGAGCGAGTACTGTGCGGTGCTGCGTGTCGAAAGTGCTCAGGAGGGGGCCACACTCGCGGGGGAAGAAGTGATGACCCTGTCGTTCACGAACTAGACACAGAATTCGTGGGATCGCTGGCAGGAGATTTCGTCGACGTAGATGCCTTATTACTGGATGAGTGAGCTGCCGAAGATGCAGGAGAATGTTCGTAAGGCACCTGCGTGGCCAGTGTCAAGCGGGAGACAAAGTACCGAGACACAATGCCCAAGTATAGTTTCGTAGCTCCCACATTATGTACAGAAGGATCAGAATGTTCCAGGGACCTACCGTTCTTGCATGGAAGTAGTGTGGCACCATGTGCGGACCTCCTGGATTAGGTAGCACTCCGTAGTAACGTCGGGAACTCGGAAGAGGTATGCATGTCCTACGCAAGCGACCACATGTGTTGGTTTCGAAGACTCGGCATGTGATATTGCGTGCTGCGTGTGGGTAGACATTGCGATCCTGGCCAAGTTCACGAACTGAGCATACGGATCGTCGAAATGCTGAATCTTGTCAAGGCGATCTCTGGGAACAGTCCTAGTAGCCAGTGCGCGGCCAATCATATTGCCAAATTGCTCAAAGCTGGCGGCATTGGCTCGCATTCTCAGATCGCAGCTTTCTGCTCTCTCCACTCGGATCTGATGGGCTTGCTGAAACAATTGAATTGACTTCCGGCCCCGTGATTTGCTAGGGTTTGAATTTTACGCCTCGTCAGTCGATGAAGGTTAGGTTTGCGAGTTACATGTTGTAGTCAGGTCAAGTCGCCTCGCGCAGTCGTGATGAGACAGCGACGGGGGAAGTCCAGAACCCTACCAATGCAACGTGCTCAACCGCAGGGCACCCTCGACGTGACAGGGCGGACCGGCGTATCATCAATCTAATCCCAGCATTGTCGCTTGCGCTATGAGCAACACGGTCGGAGGCAACACCGGAAGAGGGTGAAGCCCTTGGCGCACCATTATGCGAAATTACACACATCTCGATGCGATGCCGATGCTGGCATTGCGATCCTTCCATCACGAAAGCATACGAACATGTCCAGAACTCGATCACGATGTACGGCAAGTCTGCGCGACCTACCAGCAAAGCCATTTCCAGCCGTTCTCGAGCACAAAAATCCCCGATTCGTGACGACGGGAGGCGCTGCAGCGAGTCGCATGCCGGCGTTGCAATACTCGCACCCCACTCGCTGGGCCGCGGTACCTGCACTCCCATCCTGCAGGGGCAAATGCCCGCAACTCTCTCCTTGTGGCTCCGCGACTTCACCTCTTCTAGCCTCATCCGAGCACTGCGATCTCATACTAGCAGCGGAGGTTGTCCGGGTGGCCCAACGGCGACCGCTCCACTGTCACCGGCGCGGCGTCAACGGCGCGCCTTCGCGTCAGCATGGCGGGCGTGGGTCCTCGTACTTTTCCACCCTGGCCACTTCACTCGTTGCTACCCTATGCAGGGGTGCGCAGGCATTTGCGCAAGCACTCCACACGCTTGGCTGATGAGCGACCCAGCGGCATGGCATCCTGCGCTTGCGCTGCATGGCCGTGGCGGGCGATGGCAGCTTGTCGCGTGCCGAGCAGGCATCGAACGAGACCTCATTCTGCCCTGTCCTGACACCCTTGCTCATGCTATTCGTCTACCTTCCCTCCTGTTGCTGATTCAGTAGCATCATCCTTCAGCTTTCCTTTCTTGTTCCCGGCGGTGATCCTTCTGTCGTTTACACAGTATACGCTAGAGCGTTCGCACCTCATTCCTTTGACTGATTTTCTAGCTGGTGTACTGTGTTATCGAAGGCTGCTGCTGTACCTCCCCGCGTCTGGACCCTAATTCCCGATCAGCACTTTCGCAGTCAGCATTGACAAGGTCTTCAATTGCTGCTCGAGATGACTTCCTGAGCTTTCTGGAGAACATAACGGCACACATGATCTGACGTGAGATCTGCCGGCACCTCTACGAACGTGACCGCACTGCGGACTGCGCTTGCTTCGGGACTGGCTGCCATCGCAGGCGTTAGACAACGACCTTAGTCTAGCCATGCCTACACATCCGGTCGCCATCGATGGCAATACTACCATCCTGACAGGCTCGTGTATTGCCCCGTTCCTGGATGCAATTCGTTTTCCATCCGATGGAGGCTGTGAGTCCACCGCGAAGACGGCTCAGTACCTAGATCACGAGCTAACAGCACTACAGTCATTGACGGCAGGTTTTGCGCACCAATCTCACAGATTCCTGGTACCCCTACCTGCTGTCTGCCCTGTCCTGCGACTGAGTGGCTCTACTCTGATACTATCAAAACATACTCGGTGGCGTCAGAATGGCTCAACGTAGCCGGGCTGATTCTCATGGTATTCATGCTCATCAGCTATGTTGCCTTGCCTGCGCAAAAGACACGAAGTCACTACCTCTCAGTATGCTTGGTGGTAGCAGTCCTGATGATTCATCTCGGATTCACGATCCCTCTCGGAGCGAAGCCAGATCAATGCTATAACGAGATTACACCAAACGACATGTACAGCTCTACGACTTGCGCGTTTAGTGGAGCTTTCATCATTGCCGGCGGACTATGCGCGACAATGTGGATCTTCATCCGAGCGCTGTCGATGAATCTGCAGATATGCTGGGACATTGTACCCGGCAAGAAGTTCTTCTATCTCTCGCAAGCTTTTGGGTGGGGTATTCCAGCGGTACTGTTCGCGGCGCCAATGACAGTGACTGGCGTCAGCTTCCGATTCGGAGCCGCCTGCCATGTCAACCACGTATCGTCCATGGCGGACTTCTGGGGCCCTCTGATGGCCATCGCAGGCGCTGCGGGCATACTTCAGATCGCAACATTCGTATACTGTGTGAAGGTCTACTTGAAGAACCTGTGGAGTGACAGCCCAGCAAACTCGACAAGTGCCTCAGGATCTGGCCTGCCAAGCTACAGCAACAGCATGCGCACACAAACGGCTCGCGCGGTATACCAGCGCCTCAAGAAGGTACTATGGCTGCAGTGGCGCGGCATATCGATTGTCACCATCATTCTGGTCGATGTGGTCTTCTTCGTCATCGTCTTCGTCTCGCTTGACGGCATACAGAACAGGATACTGCATGACATCAGAAGGATCGAGCCCTGGCTCATCTGCTTGGTCGCCAATGCAAATAACAAGGATCAGTGTCTCGATCTGGTACAGGGTTGGCTCGTGAATGAGTCGACCGTGGTGGCGGTGCTGTTCCTACTTGGTTTGTCAGGTCTGCAGGTCACACTCTTCCTTGCGAGACCGTCAGTCTTCCCAGCATGGGCTGATTTCTTCCGGAATCGGACTGGCCAGCGACAGGAATTCGTGTCGCTTGATGCAAGACCTGACAACATGCGTACGCAGTCCAAGGCGGAGTTGCTGCGGATGGAGCGTGGGCATCAAGCGACGACATTCGAGATGCAGAAGCCGAGCTATTCGTCGACGATGGCCACCGAGCCAGACAGTCTCAGGTTAGATATGAAGAGTGTTGACACGAGCACAACGATCATCTCTTCGCCCTCGGACTCGTACCGTAGCCCGCTGCGCATGGAGCCCTCGCTCGATTTGCCTTACGGTCACGACCGTATGTCACCAGCACTGACGCACGGCAACACGCCGCCGAGCATGGCTGCGACCTCCGCCTTTCCCCAAACACAGCGATTCCCCGAGACCTACTCCAGGAACCCTCGACACTATCAACCGCATGAGTACTTCCCCTCACCACAGTCAAGAAGCCCACCACCCGACGACGGCTTCACAACATCCCCCACAACACTCGGCCGACATACATCCTTCAGCCGAGCCGGCGAGCCCGAACGCAGCTATCAAGCGCCAGGATCCTCATTTTCGGCGCCTAAGACACCCAGTAGACAAAGTAGTCTGCGAAGCACGGCATACGAGCCTCGAGATGTATGGGCTGGAAGAGGAGGATTGGCACTGAACCCGCCGAGTGAAGCGGGAGAGAGCGTAGAAGATCTACATTATGGGAGAAGAGTTGAAGATACCCGGTAACGAGCATGAGCGGAGGATAATGAGGATCACACCAGCTGCGGCTGAGTGAAGAAATGGGGAAAAGTGAGTACCTTTGTACATATCAAAGACGGAGCTCGCAAGGGCACTTGTTATAAGCAAACACTTGTACAGTCTCGACAGAGATGAAGCGACTCAGAAGCTGCTTTGAAGGTACGTGATGTGGCGGAGGACAACTGATACTGAGTGAAGTGATGTGAGGACCAGTGAGCTGACCTGGGTCGTGCTTTCCAAACTCAGCGGCTGCAGCAGCTTCACTGTTGTTGTGCCAGTCTCGACGCGCACGCACTTTGACGACTCGTCAGGGCGACTACCATATTACTACATACTTATTCTCCCAGGCTCTCTACAGGATCACCATGATGCTCTCAGTGGCGAAGACGCTCGCACTGGTCAAGCGCGCGCAAGAGTCAGTCACTCTCGTCTTCACTTCGGATCTCTCACTGACCTGTGTACAGGAAAGAAAGGCTCGCTGAAGCGAAGCATAAGAAAAGTCACCGCGACGTGCAACGACTGAGGTGCAAGGCCAAGGAGAGACCCACGCCACCTCCAGATCACCTCTTCGCCCTACCGCCAGAACTCCGCCTGCAAATCTACGCCGAGACTTTCCGCAAGGACTTCATCGACGCCCGCCCTCGAGGCACATCACGCGACAGCAGGCGTAAGTTCATCCTCAGAGTCATCTCACTGCTACGAGTCTGCGGCCAAGTCCGCCGGGAAGCTCTAGATGTTTTCACCGAATGTCTGAAGGAGGAGATCATTGGCTGTCGGGCGTTCGCTCGAAGCCCGAAGAAGCACTGGGACGGCTCGCTGTGTGCGACGCGGTGTCAGTATTACGGCCGGAAAGGTCGAGACCTGCTGTGGCATGTGTCGTACTTGCAGGAGTTGCAGGGAGCGGTGAAGGGGGGGGAGGTGTTCTATCAGTTCGCGGCGCGGACAAGCTACAGGAACAGATTAAGGCAGGAAGTACTTGAAAAGGGTAAGCGATCCCTCGTCATCCCCGTGTATGTGGCGGCAGGGCAAAGCGAGCAAGTGATGGATATTGATCAGGCGGTGGTGCGTCCTATGATGCCGCCGATGAAGATTGTGAGGGCGCAGAGGAGGCATGCGGCCACGGAAAAGCGACAGCTTCGTCGCCAGGGGAGTCCTTCGAGTAGTCAGCCCGATGCAAGAGGGGAGAAGAGTCAAGGAGGAGATATTCCGACGTCCAATGACGCCCATGAGGTGGGTTCGGCATCGAAACAAGCCATCCGACGTAGTAAACGAAAGGTACTACAAGCCCTAGATCGGTCGACGGACTGTGTGGAGATTGCCAGGCTGGAATTGGAGCTTGCGGATATCTACAGAGTGGGATGAGTAGGTACCTCGTTCCTTCCTCTTTACCGAGTTGAAGTCGACTTCACATTGTAGCACGAGGACACTTGTACGATGTCCCAAGCAACCTCACGTCGTGCGTACACTCGACGCACTGCGTGATACGCACCTACATGAAACATCATTCAATGGACTGGCGCGAAATAACATGTCACACACGCCGGAGGAGATGTTGGTCCATGATCTATCAGTGAAGTAAGCGAAGCACCAGCAAAAATCCTCCTGAGTGCAAGCTGACAACTGCGATAGCGTTGTTTCGAAAAGGCCACCACGCAATTACTTCGACAGACTACCTCACCGACCGAAATCCACGATCTCGAATCCAACAAAGTCCTCACACACGCAGTCCGCACTGCATATCCCTTGAAACGGGGCACGAAGGGAGACAGCTCAGACTCCAATCCAGTGAGCCTACTTCATGTCTGTCGGAGCTTCAGCGTTGATGCGTGCGAGAGCTTATGAACATCTTATGGGACGAGGCCGGCCTATACAACACGAGGCTCGATTGGAGATCACGAAGCACGGCTTTGCGCTCTTGCACTTCAGAGCCGGGGTTGCAAGCTACGAAGTGCTGACGAGGAGCTTGCGTGCGCTGGATGCTAAGTAGCGCTACGCCATTGCCCAGATCGTGAAGACATAGAGACGTCGACGTCGAGTCAAGGAGCCACAGAGATGATGGATACATCGGTTTGTGCTGATAATTGACTTTCGGAAAGTTCAGCCAGCAGTGAGAACAGGTTTCTTTCTTGATATCACAACCCCAATCAAGTCCCGACTAAGCCAATCCTCTTCTAGAATCATCCGGTGGACGAAGCTGGTGACTCAGACTCTGTACAATCTTCAACTCGCGTTTTTCCAGCATGTCCTCACTTCCTACTTTGTACCTCATGGTAAAGAACCAGCGTCCAGAATCCCGAACGAGTCTGCGGAGGCGGTCCTACAGCATGGCGAACGCACAATGTGACGGAACAGTCATCTCACTACTCACCGAGTAAGAATGCTCCAAGGATCCAGACTCGCGTTTCATGTGGTTGACGACCACACAGTTTCCAGGTCGACGAGAGACCTACAGCGAATAATAATAGTACTGTCCCTCTCGGCCACATCAATCGCCTAGCGACCGAGCTCAGGCTCCAGATCTACACCAACGTAATCCAGTCCACACTCCAGACGGCACGCCCTCGGTGGCCGCAACAGATGGATCCGCACTTGCTGTGCAGACATCTTCTCGCCCTCTCGCACGTCTGCCGAAGCTTCCGCCGTGAAGTGCAAGATATCTTAAAGCGCCTCGTCACGGACGAATGGTCCATGTACGACATCCTGGCACCACTGCCTGAGCATGTTGACTGGAAGGTGTACCCGGACTTCGGAATGGCAGTACGAGAAAGCTGGGATTACTCAATGCGACTGTTCCATTTCGGTAGAGACATCGTCGGGGGCAAGATCTTCGAAGACTATCTTGCAGCTTTGCAGGCACGCGTGGCACGTTAATAGGGTCGGATGCAATTGGTGTTCGTTGTACGGGCGATGTTGGAGCATGGGTCGGTGTTAGAGCTCGTAGAGGCCGTCTGTGACCACAATGCATTCTTCCAGTGGCCGGGCATGCTGTCTTCCATGACTGTGCGAATGATAGGGCGGGCGATAAGCACGTATAGGTCAACATATTCTCCCCTGCGGCGTATACATATTCATTCGCCACTATCGATATCCTCGATAGCTTATGCTGCTCAGCTTATCTCAAGACATCAAATTGATTCACCTTCACTATGTCGTGTGCGGAGTACGAGGCAATTGCCATGATGCTGCAAATGGAGTCAACGGCCCCACGCAATCTCGGAAACCCAGCGTCGACGCCCAGCAACCCCATTGGTATCACTGAGCCGTCCGAGAGCGCTAACAATGTCCGCTTGCGCACGCTTGACATCTTCAGCCGGCTGCCAACCGAGATACTGGATATGATATACACAGACGTCTTCACGGCGACCCTTGTCGCAGGCCGATCCGACTACGGCAGAGACAAAAACGGTGTTCCCCTGGCCTCAAAGCTCATGACGCTCTTCCATGTCAGCCAACGACATCGTTATGCAGCGCTTCCGACACTGGTGGAGTGCGTGAGAATAGAGCTCACGGCATGCAGCACGGCCTACAGCGGTGATCTCTGGCCTTCAGACAGCAAGGCATACTCAAGCACTACCAGCAGAGTGTGTCGTCGAGTTTCGGGCAACGCTGATCGATTGCGATGGCTTGTAATGGCGATCAAGCTAGGCAATGTTCTCGGTGGGATGCAGACGTGGCCAGAAAAGAGAGGGCAGGCACCGTGGCCGTATGGGTTGGGCGGGCCAGTCGTGAGGACCGCATGTACCTTGGGCTGTCTCAGGGCGAGTATGACCATCAATCTTACTCGGATTGGACAGTGTGACACTTAGCACCTCATACTTGTGACCCGTTGAGTATGTGATAAGCTGGGGATTGTCTGCACTTCAAGTCTGTCTACGTTGCTTCCGGGAGCCTCGAGTATTCGTGCAACGCACTTTGATTTTGGCACGCAGTCTCGAGTGGACGTACTTGTACCATGTCGAACCAAGAACGGGATGTCAGGGCTTCGGTGCACTGGGCAGGATCGGCGCAGTGAGTATATCAGACGCGAACTTCGAAAGGAATGACTGACGCCTGCGAAGCCACCTCGTGCCCGCTAAGTCAGAGACCTCTCCCCAAGAGGCACCCGCAGTAGCAGCCTCTCGCGATCACCTCGGTGCACTCCCAAACGAGCTCCTTGAGATGATCTAAACCCTACACTTTCAGAGAATCCTCGTCGTCCACAGGACTCGCTACTGACTCGGCACGAGATGTCGTCCTCTGGCGAAGTGCCTGATGGCCACCTTTCGCACCAGCCGACATCACCGCCGTGTAGCGCTGCCAGTGTTGCTGGAGTGCCTACGGAGTGGATGGCTCGTAGCCGATGCAGGCTATCCAGGACACCCCTGGCAGGTCAGGAGCGTGAAAGGCACCTCCGAGCGCTTGGAAAGTCTTGTCTTCACGATCAAGGTCCGGAAGTTGTATGGTGGTGCGCAGATGTGGCGGGACGTTCGATTGAAGGGTCCGTGGCCACGGGGGCTGTGGGAAGCAGATGGTCATGGCTACGAGCGTGAATGTAAGGCTGCCCCTGTAGTAGCCGGCCGAGTTGCGCGGATAATGTTGGGCAGTGTATGGGGATGGCTGTCGGCTCGTGGCTGGGCGACAAGTTTGTGCGAGGGCACAGTGACCATTCCCGTCAATAGCTTTGTGGTGAATTCTAACCCTCTCGTGCGGAGTGGTCATCAGGCTCATCGAATCGAGAGAGAGCGTCGATGTGATCAGGCACGGTGCGCCCAACAGTGATGACCATCAGACAATCTAGCAGGCAAGCACAGTCATCCATATCCCTACACCTTGACTCCCGTGATGTGCGTTGGAAGGCTCAACACAGACTCTGCGACATTCTCATCGGTGACGGGTATTTTCTTGAGCTTACATACCTCTGCCGAATGCATGCTTCAGAGTGGTCAATTCACCGATCTCGTGCTGTCGTACCCAGATCAGCTACTCGCACAGAGAAGTAATGACGAGGATGTCCATGGAGATACCAGAGTATACCGAAGTCGTCAAAGACCCTGCCGTCTGCCTAGACTCACTTCCGACCGAGCTCATACTCCTGATATTCGAAGAGGTAGTCACAAGTACCGTCGGAAACAAAAACTAGCCCTCAATCCCATACGCCTACCTTTCGAAGACCGCGTTGGCCATCCTGCACATCAACCGCCACTTACGTCAAGTAGCTTTCTCTCTGGTCCCCTTCCTCTGCAATGCCGTTCTGGAGCGCCACGACAGCCTAGTTCTAGCAGGACTTCTAGCTCGAGAGCGTGAGCGAACCCTGCGGAGAACCCTAGTCATACCTGATGCCGAAGATCTGCGGAGCATGGCTTGGTATAGGACGGCGATCTTGATAGATGGTTCGGCCTTGATACATTTGATGGCGACATTGTGCGAGATTCATCGGTCGTGATGGAGGACACGGGTGTGAAAGGCGACCGTTCTGCGCGAAGGGAGTGATCCAAGGAGCCACTAGCACGGGAGCAACTGGGGCCCATTATTTGGAAGCATTGAATGCTGGCGCAGCAAGATGTCGGCGACTGAGAGAGCGGCGAGGGATCGACATATCTGCTTCGCGCAAGGTCGCTGCGGTGCGTCAGTATTCGCTAGAAGCGTGCTGTGAAGCCTCAATGTTGTAGTTGAGAAATACGATGACCATTCAAGTCTTGGCCTCACACACTTTTATTAGCCGTTGAGGTCGAGCCTAACAACTCCACATGACTCGCGCTGCACTTCATTCAATCTGAGAGGCTGAGACGCACAAGGTGCAGGTCTCGCTTCTAGATCACACCGTGACTATGTACTCCGCACGCTACGTGGGGGCGCAGCTAAGCATTCGAGCACCGCAAGGCTCATGTTGCCTTTATCGGTACAAGGTCACGCAGTATCCCAATTCTTTTCACCCGAACCCACCTCACCTGTCTTCGTTCCTTTGCTCATTCTGACACAATGTTGCTTGTGACACTCTTCAATCAAGTTGACAAGGCTGAGATCGGGGCTGCTCATTGAGGACTGTAAGTCCCTGAGGTCGCACAATAGCAGATGTCCAATTTAAGACAGCGAAGATTGGTGCAGATTTCCAGACTCGAATGGACGACGACGACGTGGCGCGACCTGCACCACACGGACACCGACCAAGCTTACTTGAGAATGTCGAAGCAGACGATGCTGGGAGTCTCGCGTGGCACAAACTATTGGTCGCTTGGGCTCCGGAGGACTACTCTGCCGCGACGTGGCGGGAACACATCCCGGAGACAAACGCAACAATCCGTCCTAAGTTGTGCAATATCTGTATGACCATCTTCCATGACTTTGCGCTGGACTCCTGGATGGATCAACGAGAGTTGAAGATACACCCGGACTACCTGGATTTTAATTTGAGAGAATTTGAGTGGACTTGGCAGAGGTGGCGACCGCTGCACATTTCCGACACCGAATTGCAGGAAGGCACGAGCATTGGATGTTTTATCTGCAGGGTAATTCTGCGTTCGTCCGCGTACTTCAACTCTGCCCTGGGCATTACTGTCTACAGATGGGCTCCTGGCCCCAGGTTCCCAAGCCACATTGTCAGGGATCTACAGATAGCCGAACCCCAGCGGTACCTTTTCACTGACCCATCAGGGGGTAGTGGTTATCTTTACGAGAAACTTGTCGTGTTGGACATGGCTATCCGGCCATTACTAAGACTTGACCTCAAGAAAGAGCCAAAGGGATCCGAATCGCTTCTACGACTTCATCAGGAGTCCATCATCAGCCCTATCGGAAGTCTGCCAGCCTTACGACTAGCAAAGCATTGGTATCAAGACTGCCTAGAAAACCATGACCATTGTCGACAAACATCGCAACCAGAATACTACCCTACAAGACTTTTGCGCGTGCAAGGCGACATGATCAAGTTGCTCGAAACGTCGAACGAGACGCTGAGCACGCCTTACGCAACTTTGAGTCATTGTTGGGGCACTGAGCATTTCCCTGTACTCGAGCCCTCTAATATACAGGCTCTTAAGATTGGGTGGCGTCGGAAAGCATTCCCACTGACATTTCAAGACTGTTTCAAGATACTTGATAGTCTCCAGATCGCCCTGATCTGGATCGATAGCTATTGTATACTACAGGGGCAGTCTCAAGAGAGCATCGACGACTGGCGCCGGGAATCGGTATTGATGGAGGACGTGTATGCCAATAGTATCATTACTATCACTGCCGCACACGGATCAAGTCCGCACGATGGTTGTTTCAGTACAGCGGCTCCAAGAGCTCAGCTCGATGCTTGTCAGATGCACTGGCGCTCGCAGACCGAGACGACCGCAGAGAACTGGGTATTGTGCGACCCTTATGTGCGAGACTCTGGTCTAGAACAAGAGCACCTGTTTTCCAGGGCCTGGGTCTTACAGGAGAGGGTGCTGTCGAAGCGCCTACTCCACTTCGGGGCGTCCAAGATGTACTGGCAGTGTGCTGCGCAGAATGTATTGACCGAAGACGGACCTTTCGCGAGTTCAGAATCTAGTATTACGCCAGGTATGCTCGACGACAACACTTCAGGCGGACGGCGTAATCCTGACCAGCTGCAGCACGCGTGGGATTGGCTGGTTTCAGCGTATTCACGTGCGCACCTGACGAACGTTCATCAAGATAAAGCGGTCGCAATTCATGGTCTTGCCAGTCGCGTGGCCACTGCACGAGGTAGCAAGTACACTTGCGGGATGTTTTGGAAGGACCTTCCGGGAGCACTGACGTGGTCTTCACATGGTGTTACAAGTCGTGCTGCGCAGTGGCGTGCCCCTTCATGGAGTTGGCTTTCGCTTGATGGCCCCGTATCCGTATGGGCAAATATCTCAACATCTGGGTTGCTGCCGCACTTGGCGTGTATTGACACGCTGACCCGTGACCAGGACTTTGGCAGGATGACATTGCTGTGTGTTGGACGGATTTTGACCGTTCGAAAGCCTGTGTTCATTGCATCAGAAAATATGGGGCATTTTGACTTTGTGGCGTACGGTGTCGAGTTCCGATTCTGGTCAGACCATTACGGACGTGATCCTAAGCCACCAGAAATTGAAGATATGACTATTCTGCTGATTGACAGATCCTCTGATATTCACAGGATTCTACTGCTGTCAGAGAACCCAGACGGGACATTCGCTCGAATCGGCGCCGGAGATTCATCCACCTCAACTCTTAAACCCCACACTATACTCTTGCAGGCCATTAAGGCGCAGCCGGCTCGTGTAGTGCTCCTGGTATAGTTTAGGTCATTCGAGAGACGATCCATTCGCGGGACGATACATCAACGCTGCAGGGGACGTATGATCTTGCTGCTTTGCATTGATCGCTGCAGTAATCGAAGGCGAGAGTCCTACCGTACTGCACAACCACTACGCTACGCTGACGCTAACGCGGTTGCTGGGCCAAGCTAGTGGTCTATCAACAAGCAGCTCTACAGACCCCGTTATCACGGTCGACAGCTTCATGACACTGAGTTTCGTACTACTTAGTGCGAGGGACGTCCTCACATAAACGCCACACTTCCCTTACCTGCGGCAATTGCGTTCCTTTACAGGTCTGGATGGTACTTTCCTTCACTGTCTGTTGGCGCGGAGCCACTGTCTAGTGGCGCGGAGTCACTGTCTGTTGGCGCGGAGGAGGGAACATGCCCACAATAGTGCTGATGTGAAATCTGGGTCTGTACAGCGGTATGCACCAGAAGTAGATAGCCGACCACGACCGCTGGCTTGGACACCGACGTGTGGAACGTGAGCTTCACGACATCCTTGAGGCCCGACTTGAATCAGTCGTGGACATATGAAGAAACGGCAGGCTATCAGTCTCGCGGATTGCGTTGATCGACAGCAATGGGCAGAGCGGACATGGCTGAGAGCGACTGCACTTTGCTCATCGGCTGTGGACCCACATCGTGTTGAGAGTCGTTAACGGGGGGCAGGTCTTGAGAATGAGGCATCGCCACTTGGTACTGTCTATGCCGTCGTAGAGCAATGCATGTTCTAGCATCGCCATCAAATGCAGTTGAGTACCCGTAGATTATTGTCAGTAGCCAGATCGCGGCGTGTAGGGAGTGTTACCTTGCCCCGATCCCTGTGGACGTCGAGATGTATTGTAAAAGCGAGTGAGCAACCGGTCTCATGACTAGCTCGTTGCTGTGATGTGAGCGCAAACTCGAACTCAGCCGGGGAGTGTCACTTCGAACCCTCACTGCGGATCAGTGAAGTAACAAATGCAACTCCATGTTCGTGACACTCACATGTCTGCAGCTCCAGCCACGTAACCACCGCAAGCTTTCTCTTGACACCATACCACCACCTGCACCACAACACGACTACGTTCCAAGACAAACCGAGTGTCGTAAGGGGCAACATGGAGTCGCAGTCTCGTACAGAACCGGAAGGGTGAGCAGAATGGCAATCTATGACCATAATGGGCCCTACTGACTGATGAGGAGTTGCACACGCGAAGACAATGCCGACAGGGACACGAATACCCTCGCAGAGATTGAGCAGCCCAAGAAGATATGTCAGGATGTGTTTCGCCTGTTCGACCTGCCGCCGGAACTCATGGGCATGATCTTCGATCACCTAGTGGCCAGTACAATGGCTCTCGCCCATGCCGACGCTGAGGCAGGTAGAGGCATGTGTCGTGCAAGCTTCTCTATCCTGGCAGTATGCCGCACATTCAAGCACGAGGCTCTGAGCCGTCTCCAGACCGGCGTTGCGGCCGAGATCTCCAGTCTAAGCGACTCGCTGCAACATCCGAAGAATGTTCCAAACCTCGAACCGTGGGTGTCCAATTCCGGGCTACACTGCTGTGTGATGCATAGATTAGAGGCAAAGAAGAAGAAGTACCTGGCACAGACCCAGTACATCAATCAGCGTCGACGCATCCAGAGCATGCAGCACTTGCTCGATACGTTGCGCCGTTTGGCTCACGGCACACCGCCGCCATCGCGTCGAAATAAGGGGTCGATCAGCCATCCTTCCCCCTGTGCACGTCGACGGCGAGGTGCAGGGCGAACATAGCAATGAGGAACTGCAAGCGAATCGTCAGTGCACCTTCCACCATCCCAGATTCAGTCACTGCAACCATACAAACTCACCACGAAGCAGAAACCACCACAACTCATCACCTCCCAACCCCCAGCAATCACCTTACCCAACGCCATGGCACTTTGCTGGCGAAAGAATCGTATACCGCCCAGTACGGCAATGCACAAGGCAGCAGCGTGGAAAATACAAGCAATGGGTTTCGATAAGACGTAGTAGCCAAATAAAGGATCAGGGCTTGGAGCGTGCTGAAGGCGATACAGCTGGGAGATTGTAACGCCTATAAAGGCGAATGCGAGGGAGGTTCGGAGGTAGGCGAGGTAGGTGCGTTCGTTGGCTACGATGAGTGTATCAGGGACCAGACTACACTCTGCAGAAAGCCAGAGCAGAGCCTACGTACCTAAGTGGTCTCGACAGTCATCATGAGGTACAGATATTTGAACGTGGTGGTACCAGAAGGCCCAGATGCGCGTGTACCAATGCACCGTAACGTTCTCGGGACTGAGGACTCGCGACACGCGCCTTGGCTCATTAGTCGTCGGTGGCACGTCAACTAGTTCTGTAGCTTCGAACTCATCGCCGGTAGATGTGGTAGAGCGAGAGGGGCGTCTGAGGTAGGCTCCTTCGGGTTCAACGATTGGCTCCAGGTCTTGGTCTGTGGGACGATCTTCTGCCATCGACTTTGTCGCAGCAGGACAGTCCTCTCGTCGCGAGGCAAGGCTCCATAACTCTCACGACCTTTTCACGATTCGTTATCGTGCCGTACACAATCACTGCCGAAGTCATGTCACTCCCAACGTTAATGAAGACAAGCTTCGTGGCTTCCTCTGCCCGCCGAAGCCGGGCTGCCGAGGTGGGGCGTGAATCGCAATCATCACCAAACACCTCCTCTTGTGCAAGTGTGCAATTGTGTCATCCACAACATATCTTCTTCTCTCGTACCACTCCATTCCGCCACACAGCGAGACACATGTGCCATGTCTGCGCGACCGAGTCGACTGTCATAACCAGAAGACCTCACGGCGAAGACACCACCCAACAACACCCTCCTGGGCTACCAACAGATCAACTACTAGGATGGCCCTCTCCAAATCCACCCGAATAATCATCCTCCTCGCAATCGACACCCTCTTCTTCCTCCTCGAAATCACAGTCGGCTACGCCGTCCACTCTCTCGCCCTGGTAGCCGACTCCTTCCACATGCTCAACGATGTCCTCTCCCTGTGCGTCGGCCTCTGGGCAGTCAAAGTCGCAAACTCAAAGACCTCTTCCAAGATGTACACATACGGCTGGCAGCGCGCTGAGACGCTCGGAGCGCTGGTGAATGGCGTGTTCCTGGTGGCGCTGTGTGTGAGTATTGCGCTGGAGGCGATACAGCGGTTTGTGGAGCCGCAGGTTGTGAGCCAGCCGAAGCTGGTGTTGATTGTGGGGTGTCTTGGGCTGGCATCGAATGTGCTGGGATTGTTCCTGTTTCACGATCATGGGCATAGTCATGGTGGGGGAGGACATAGTCATGGGCACGGCGATGAGGTGGGTCATGCCGAGGAGGGACACGCGCATGCACATGATCTGGAGCCGGCAGATGCACAGGCTGCGGATCAGGCGGGTAACGTGGCGGATGTGCTGCCACAGTCCAGGATCGCGGGATGGCCAAAGACTCAAGTCTCGCCTTCTGCTGAGAGCGAAGCTACCGCGGTGGACGGCAGGCGCTCACCCATCCAATTCAAGAAGCGGAGACACAGCCGATCAGGCTCGCGGTACTCTGGTGTCGAGGACATCTACGTCAATCCGAGTGCGTTCCGCCAATCGATCATCTCAGCGAGCCGTATGGAGGTATTGGAATCAGATGAAGGTACTGGTGATGAAGAGGCAATGACAGAAGACGCCGAGGACGACACGCATACACATACTCCACCAAACGAGCCACTTCTTAACGGGAAGCAGAACGGCTACGGCACTGCCAAGCGAAAGTCGATCGATCACCACCAGCATCGCCATGCCCAGCCCAAAGAGAAGGGCAAGGGTGGCGGCCACTCCCACGACCTAAACATGCGCGGAGTCTTCCTGCACGTCATGGGCGACGCCCTCGGCAACATCGGAGTCATCGCCACCGCCCTCTTCATCTGGCTCACAAACTACCCCTGGCGCTACTACATGGACCCCGTAGTCTCCCTGGTAATAACCTGCATCATCCTCGCCTCCGCCATCCCGCTCTGCAAAGCCGCCTCGCGGATTCTCCTCCAAGCAGTGCCCGCAGGCATCTCCATCGACGACATCCGCGCCGACATTGAAGACCTCCCCGGCATAGTCTCCTGCCACCACCTCCACGTCTGGCAGCTTTCCGACACAAAACTCGTAGCCTCTCTCCACGTACAAGTAGAATTCGACTTCAAAACCGAAGGCTCCGCCCGCTACATGGACCTCGCGCAGAATATCCGCCGCTGCTTACACGAATACGGCATCCACTCGTCCACCATCCAGCCGGAGTTCTGTTTAGATCCGGAGCACGATCATCGGGATGAAGCCGGGGATCTGCATGATAGTCCGCAGGGGGGCTCAACGGCCGCGGGGAAGTCGGCGCAGGGAAGCAAAGCGGGTAGTGTCCGTGATGCGGATGTGTGTTTGCTGGAGTGTGACGATGAGTGTGGGGCTGATGGGAAGCGGTGTTGTCCGCCGGCGGCGAAGGGGGAGGATGCCGCGGGGGAGGCGCATGGGCATGATCATGCGCACTAGAGGAGTAATATTGGGTGGGGAGCATGGCGTTGGGGAGATGGGTAGCTAGTGTGTGTACGAGTATGAGATTCGGAGGGCGAGCATGTATACAAGGTAGAGGTAGTTCTTAGCGTGACTAATTGCGAAGGTCTTGGCTGCAGAAGTAATGACACGATGTAGCGACTTGCACATGCGTAAGGGTAAGTGTTCGATCGCTCGATGCAGGTACGTTACCGCTTCTCTCATCTCATACATGTATTCTGATTTCTTCTTACCTCACCACCCCTCCTTATCCTTTGCCTCATCAACCTTCGCTTCCACCACCACCTCCTCCATCACCTCATCCGCTTGCCTCCTCGCGATCATAACAGCATCCCTAACCTGAACCTCTGGTAGCCAAATCCCATTCCCCTCCACCTCCTCCCTCCTCGCCTCAACCCTGACCAAGACCCTCAGATACCTTTCGATCAACGGCAGCACAACATCCTCCAAGTCCTGCAGTCCTTTCCCCGGCCAAAGCCACTCGCTATGTTCGGAGACGAAAGATCGGACCAGGAACGGGACGTGGCGGATCACGCTCTCGGCAATTTCGGGACCTAGAACGGCGGGACGGGAGGCCGAGGGGATGTTGATGAAGGTGTAGATGGTGGCCATGGCTTGGAAGTCTTGAGCGGCGTTCGGGGGAGGGGTGGTAGGGAAGATGGCGAGGTTGGCGAAGGCTGTGGCGAGAGCCTCCGTCGGATCGCCATCCGGTCCGTCATTGTCGTTGTCGTCGCTGGACACGAGTGCTGGCATCGATTCATGTCTGACTCTGCCACTTCGCCATCCAGCTGTGGCAGGCTCCCGCATCGTCTGAAGAGCCTGCTGTACTCTAGCACTGAGCACATCCGGCTTCCCGGCATCGTCAGCTCTGTCAGCCCCAGTCTGGAAAACCGCGCGGAAGTAAGCTTCAACCAGCTCCACCATACTCTCAAGTTCCACATCCCCCAGCCCAGGCCACATCCACACACTATACTCCGCCATGAACTCCAACGCTAGCTGAGTTACGAACGAATTCACAGCGTCCGCAGTGTCCGGCCCCAGAATATCAAGGTAGAAGTCTTCGGGCAGGTGATCGAAGATGAATCTGGATGTCATGACATGGAAGTCTAAAGCAGTACTGGCGGGAGGTGTGGTGTGGAAGATATTCAGATTTGCGAGGGCGGAGGAGAGCGCTGCTTGGGCTGAGGCAGCGGGGTCCAGGAATCGGACGGTTCGTTTTCTATGTCATCGCTATCGTGCGAGGGGGTGCCATCTTCTTCACGGCCGCGCTTCCGGGAGGAAGCAGAGCCAGTATTGGACTCTAGTGCCGGGACAGAATTGTCTTGTGCTTGCTCGCCTCCACTAGCCGCTGGCGCCACCTGTTCGTCAGTTGCTGAGGGGCCACCAGTATCGACGGCGTCGGCAATGATGTCCGGCGCGACAAGGGTGGAGAAAACGCGAATATAGGCAGCCACCTGGTCCACAATCACGCTCCATTCAACATTCAACCTCACCTTGGGCCAAGTCGTCGTCTTACCCCTGCCAGACGTCTGAGACGGCCATACTTTCAATCCCTCCTCCTCGACAAACTCCGCGGCGTACTCGTGCGCTTGGTCGTGCACGGCCTGGCGTTGAGCAGCACTGACATACTCCAGCTGGTGCAGCCGGGTCTTGCCGCGGAGGAAGATTTTGATCACTCCGTGGAAGGCTGCTTCTGGAGAGTCACCATCGAGGGCATGGGGAGGGAGGGCAGAGAAAGCGGGCTGAAGTGTAGGAAGCGGGTCGAAGGGAAGTCGTGGCTGTTCTTGCTGAGGCTGCTGCTGAATGGGCTGCTGAACGGGCGGCTGGCGGGGTGGCAAAATGAACTGATGGGCAGGCGTCTGCTGCTGGACAGGCTGTTGGACCGGACGCTCTTCCAGATCAGTGAGCTCGCAATCCTCCGCTCTGGCCACCCGCTGCTGCACCGGAAAAACAATTGGGTGGTGGATGTCGTGCAGCACATTTTGCTCCCCTGGATCTACAGATGGCAGTGCTCTTGTCTGTGGCTGCTGAGCAGTGGCACTCAAGCCATCTGCCATCGCCTGTAAGTACTGCACCACGCCTAGATTAAAAGTCGCGTCAGATGAAGTGATGACCGCTGGTGGATGCAATTGCTGCTCTGTAGGATTGATCGACAGTCCAGACATCAGGACCTCAGGCGGCGGGTTCTATGTAGTGAGTCCCAGAAGCGCTGGCTTTTGTGGTGACAGATCGGATGCGCAGCTCGGTATATGCGTAGCAGGCAGACGAGAGGCTTGATCTGGACGTGGAGCAGGCTGCTCGACTCCATCTGCCGCTAGAGGATCACAGAACTCGGATGATGCGAGTGGACTGAGACGTGGTGGGAGATCGGCGCTGGGTCGTGTATCTTCTGGCCCAGTTGGGAGTTCGCTGGCGTCTTGTATAGTGGTGTCGTTCTGCTGAGGTTGGGTATTGGTAGGTGCTCGCATAATAGCAACCGGCGCAGGTGTAGACGTCAGCATGGGAGACTCTACAGTCGGTGGACTGGGAGCAGCTTGATCTCCAGGCTGAGCGGCAGAGAACGTTGCCATCTCAGAGCCTGTGTAAGCGTACTGGTGCTTTAGCTTGGGCGCCATAGATCGCTAGTCGTCTGAATGAAGACACTTGCTGTCTCATTGCGCTGTGTGGGAGATCAGCGGCCATGTATAGGCCATTCAGCCGTGGGAGACAAAGCATGACAGAATTGAGAACAAATGTCCAACAGTGAGATCTGGTACCTGGGAGAAAGAACCGGAAAGCAGAGGACACTGTGAGGAAGACTTACCGCTGCTAGCCTGAGCTGGAAGACTCCAAACTGTGTGCTGGTCAGCGATCAGAGCGACATTGAGACCACGAGAACTCCTGAGAACGAGCTACCATTGCTGGTGACCATGTCACTCGAGCGTTGGCCCGTCCAGCCAAACAATTCCCATTGTGGCGTCTGCGAAACTCCTCAATGGCCCATCGCTACACTCTCCAGACTCGATCTGCCAGACGAGTCGTTGCCTATGCGACTGTATCGTCCGCGGAAGCAAGCAGGGCTCCTTGTAGCGTTCAAAAGTCTCTACCCTACCACGACTCGCGCGCAACTTGAACTTAGTGTAGCTTGAAGATGACTCCAGCACACACGTACCACTGTACTTGCCAAGCAGCTCCTCTTCGAAGCCACACTTTGTCTCGGGGTGCCTCGCGTAGCACCTAAAGAGCGGGAGGGTTGTTTTTGCTGGAGGTCCTCGCGCTCATCACGTCCTCAGGCCATGCGCGCCAAGTAGACGGCCCTTGAATAGATCTGGTGAAAGAGGCCGATGTCCAGGGGGTAAGGCCTTGAATACGGAACACGCCAACCCCGAAGTCGTCCACCTGTATGTCATCGCTGTTCGAACACTGGAGCGCGACGCCCAGGAGGTTTAGACCATGAGTACGGAAGACGCCAACCCCGAAGTCGTCCACCTGCATGGCATTGCTGTTCGAACACTGAAGCGCGACGTTCGGGTTCCCGCACGTGGAGAGAAGCTGACATGCTGGTGGACCCTGAAATTTTAGTGTGTGGCAAATTCCACTGCGCTCTCGACTGAGTTCTACCTCTACCAAGTTTGTGATGATACTGGAGCTTTCAGCGGACTGAAATGCTACGCCAGGAATTCGAAAACTCACATTCGATATTTGGGATCGAGTGAGGTTGGCTTTGGCCCTCGGCTCGGGGTATGTCGGCAAAGCGCCTCAGCGTGTACCTGCCTAGAGATCTCGACCTGAGCGCCCCTGGTGACGATCCAGATGCTCGTCCATGCAGGAGATCTTGCGCTCATCCACTGAGAGTCGAGGCCGATTGATTAGGGCTCAGATCGAGCAGTCAAAGTTCCGCGCGCGTGGGTCAGGCATCAGCCACGCTTAGGTTCTTACGGTCATGACGACTGCGGTGACTACCTGCCGAGCGATCGATATCTCCGGGCACGGTGCTTTGGTGACATGCAGGACAGTCTTCACTGGCGGCGTGATGAAAAGCAGCAGCCAATCTCGGCCACCTCCAGAGGTGCATTCGAGATCTTGCGCGCAATATCATTCTTCTACAAGACTCCACTCATTTAGTAATGTGGTCAGGCCGGCAATTGATTCCTTGAACCCAACCCTTCGTCGGCTAACTTATCGACAGCGTTAAGGCAGGAGGACGCTACTGTCCGTGACTGAGCACCAGCACTGCTTGATGTTCTTACCCGTGCCGTCTTCATGCACTTTCGACGTGAGCTCCCGCTCCTGCGCTTCCCCCATGGAGCCGTGGCAGGACCATATCCTTGCCGCCACGAGCCGGACGTGTCGAAGCACCCGTCACTCTGGCCTTGCAAGGCAGCGTGCAGCAGGAAGCGTGAGATCTTCAGCAAGGGTGCTCTTCTCGCGTCTTCAGGACATGCGTGGGCACATAGGGTACCGCACGCTTTCAGGCGCAGGCGAACCACGGGGCTTCCGCATTGCATGCCTATTCGTCTGATGAGGCCTGCGCCCTCAGATGTGCACAAGAAATGTGGGAAGGCTAAGTCTCTCTTTGCGTCATGTTCCTTCGTTGAAAATATAGGAGATGTCAGGACCGCATATAATGCCGACTTACCCTCGGTATCCTCTTTCGCCCCATCTTAAGAGTTCGTTTTCATGCGTTCCTCCGCCTCGTTTGACCTTGAAAGGGGCCTCCCTTCGGACGGAGATGTTGCGAACGACGATGTGCTCCGAAACCACCGTGAAGCGAGCGCAGCCCTTGAGGGTTTGCGATCCCAGTCTCGCCGAGATATCATTACTACAGAAGACATTGTCGTTCCCGCGCATCTCCTGGGAACTGTCAGGGAGAACCATGAGTGGTCGCCAGCGCCAGCAGACCCCCGACGGACCAGTGCTCGAACGCGGTCTGGTTCTCAAAGGGACTTCGACATTGTCCGCATTGCATATGGGCAGAGACTTCGACAAGAGCGCCGCATAGAGCGTAGGAACTCAGTGAACATCGCAGCGCTAGGACGTGCTGCAAGAGCAGATGCTTTCGCCGTACCTGGCGCGGGACTACCACGCTGGCCACGTACTAGCCTGCCAAACAACAGCCTCGGACGAATGTCGCCGTTTCAGGCCTCTGCCATTACTGCACTGCCTCCCATTATCCCCCGCAACAGCGTTGGCGCGCTGGGAGTTCTGCCGAGCAATGCACCCACGGGCGTGACGGATTTCGCGAGCTTGGATCCCTTTCCAGAGGTACTGGAAGAAAGCACAACGCTCTTTACACGGCTCAGCAGCTACGATCTCCGGGGCCAGGCAAGACCACAGCTCACGACTACACGATCTGGGGACTCGGATATCGATCCATTCTCAGGCAACTCCGTTCGCGACGACACTGTGCATCCTGGCGAATTCAGCGAGAAGCATGCTACCGGAAGATTATCTCGAGCTGGAACACCATCTAGCCACGGGCGGAGACAGTCGGTGGTATCGCTAGCCGCCGGGGCTGTCATCAATGTTGTGCACGCAGCCACGAATGGAGTCACGAATCTGGTACGGCGGAACAGCTTGCACGATGTATACGAAAAGGCAAAGGTGCGAAGTCTATACTTACAGCGTAAGAGATGGGTGCAGATATTCTTCGAATGGGCGGTATACGTGCTTCTCCTGGCGTTCGTATATTTTGTACTCGTCGGACTACCTCTGTGGAATGGCGCTGTGTGGTGGTTGTACTGGGTAGTCGGTCATAAGTTTGTCGTTGCCGGGACATGGTCTGTGACTATCGGTCTTGCACTGCTGTGAGTGAGCATCAATCTACTTGGCGATCTTCTAAGCTGACATACAACGGATATGCTTTCGCTCCATTGTGCATGCTATTCGAGAAAGAGCCGCCCATGCCAGCAGACATCAACAACATCGATGCGACGCAGACGCCTGGGGTCCATAATGTGGCGCTGCTCATACCCTGGTAAGTCATCGAAGGCTACACGCGGGTTGAGACGCTTGCTAATCATTATCCTGTCGCCTTGCAGCTACAAAAGTGCAAAAATCGTAGGGTGAGTGAAGCAACATTGCTGTATGGGAATGATCGGGTACTGATCGACTCATAGACCTACCCTCGAAAGCGCCCTACGCATCTTCCCTCGAGAGCACATGTGCGTTACAATCAGTTCATCCCTCTGTCAATGAATCCGCCTGACCATTGACACTCTCACAGATTCGTTATTGCAAACGGAAATAGTCCAGTACCTCTCGACAACACAGAAGAAGTCTGCAATAAGTATGGCGTCAACCACGTCTGGTCTCCCGTTGGCTCCAAGATCGTGGCGCAGTTCGTCGGCTGCTACGCCGCAAAACACTTCGAGAACGTACTGCTCATCGACGACGACTGCGCGCTGCCAGCCAACTTTCCCATCGTGAGCGAGCGCATGACGGGAAAGACTGGATGTATTGGCTACACAATCAAGTCTGTGGGCCCGAACTCATCGAAAGGAACGTACTGCTGTCAAGCGCAAGATATCGAGTACAAGCTTTCAGGATTGCAACGACAATTCGCTGGCGCGATTGGGTCAGCGACGTTTCCTCATGGCGCAATCTCTCTTTGGAACACTAAGTTTGTGAGTTGTCTTACTGCTGTCGAAGGTTCACTGTGGTGTCCACAATAACTGATCTGTACTTCCTCACCCTCTAGCTGATCCAGACCTTCCACACTCACCCCGGCTTCAGCGTGAGCGAGGACTGGTTTTTCGGACACGTCGCACGCAAGCTCGGCTGCCGCATAAAGATGTGCAGCGCCGTCTTCGTCGAAACCGAAACCCCCTCCGCCGTCTTCTACGCCGGTCGTGGCGCCTCTCGTGGCGGTTTCGGCGAAATGACCATCTTCAAGCAACGTTTCTACCGCTGGAACTTCTTCTTCGTCAACGGCATGTACTACAATATGGCGTATATTCTGGGATCGTGGAAGCTGGGCTGGTGGGAGCTGGGCGCGAAGCTGTTCGTGTGGCAGGAGGTGTACGAGACGTTGTTGTATTTGCTGGCGCCGTTCATGCTGCCGATTAGTTTGGTGGTGCGGCCGGCTTTCTGTGGATATCTGACTGCTGCTACCTTTGCGCTGTACTTCGTCAATGTTACGGTGAGTCGATGCTGATCCGTCCGCAAGGAGCTTACTTACGTGTGCATAGATTTTCAATGAAGTTCATCTTCGTCTGCGGAACGAGAGACTCGGCTTCATGGCAGTATACGTGTACTATATGCCTTATAAAGGTACCGGACCCTCGTCTTGAGAGAATGGTAAACATCCGACTGACCCATGAAACACAGCGGTACTAACCCTGATAAACATTGCCTCATGTTACTATTCTTTGGTACGTTCGCCACCAATGCAGGTTGAGCTGTAACGATGATCAATCGCTAATTGCATATCTATAGTACAAATATGCCACCTACTTCAGCAAAAGGTGAGCGATTCAAACCACGCTGTGCTCATACCCAGCTGACCAGGAGTAGACACCCCAAAATCATCGAAGACGAGAAAGCCGTCGAGATCGTCATGCGACTAGAGGAGCACAGCGCCACAAACCCCTCACAAGGGAGAAGATTGACCATTGAGGCCGTGGGCACGAGGCTTGTTTCGAGGGAATCCAGTATCGACAGCACCAGGGACCAATTTGGCCCTGTACCGCAGCTCAGCCACGAAGAGTACCTTAGGCCCATGCTTGATGCCATTACGGAAGAGATCGAGTCTCCGGCCGCCACTGTCAAGGACTTCGCGCGCTGGTCGAACTTTACAGACTATACGTATGCTGAGGACGACCCGGCCGACGGGAGCGATCCATTCAGAAGCATCCGATCCGTGCCGAGCTCGTTGGGATCTGCCAGAACGAGCACATTGATAGAGCCAGTGCCGCCGCTTCCGGTCTGGACTGCCGAAATGACCTCTCGATACCTGGAAGAGTCTCGTGACGGCCGTGCATCGAGCCTTGGCTGAGCTTCTGGCCGCATCGATCTACGTCCTTACTGGTCTGAATGCGGCACGACGACGAAAACAGTGGTTTGGATGTGTAGTGCGATTTACAGCACCACCCAGTGTGCCAAATTGCCAGGTCCGCGACGCCAAATCAGGGCACAGCTCAGGATATGCCCTTGACCGCAATGCCATCCCTCTATCATCACGAAGCAAGTTCATTCCAGGCTTGCCAATGATGTATGGCCATCCCACGGAACGCCGGATATAGCCTAAGGCTCTGCGTGATACTCTCGATGTCTCTTAGCACTACCGCCTTCGACCCCTTGCCCGGCGTATCACCATACGACACACCGCTCCCGACACCCGTCCCAACTTCCACAGCGCCGAGAACACGAGGCATGCTCTGTCCCTCCTGCAACCGCTGAGACGCATAAGCTGCTTGCTGCACAACGCGACTGGCTGCGATTGCTGAGTCGGTATCGTAGCTCATCACCACATACTCATCCAAGATCGGCATCAGGAGATTCATCACGGACACGCGATCGGCGGATGGCGTGGAAGGGACCGTAAGCGATTCACCTTCGTAGTCGTGGAGCCAGAAGGGTAGCGCTGCGCCGAACTGCATGCCGTTGGTCCGTACGGATCGGCTTGCCCAGGATAGCGTATCAATCCACTTCCGCAAAAGCGTGTCGCGAGAGAGCTGTTGATCAGCGTCGAGGCGGGATTCTGCGATGCCATTGTGAAAGCGACCACTATGTTGCTGCGTGTCTTGGGGCTCGATGTCGGCTACTCGATGGAAAAGATTAGCGCAGGCGGAAGTACCGGCGTATGGTTCAAAAGTTCACACACTGTACAATATTGTTAGCAGATTGTATTATATACCGCATTCCCGCAGATTCCATGTACCCTTGGTAGCCATAGAACTGCGCGTCCGGATCGGCGTTCTCATTGAACGCAACCAAATCATATATACTCTGCTTCAAAGTCGCCGTAGCCGTGGGTACATCGATATAGTCCGCATCGCCATCGAGAGCCCACACGCGCGTTCCGCCCACATGAAGTGCTGAGGTCAGGTCCGCGATCTCAGATCCCCGAGTGAGCCACCAAGTGGGCGCAATGTACACGTAGACGTCTGTGATGTTGATGCGCTTCGCTTCCGTGCGGAAGACGCCGATCTGTTCTGGATTATTGAACAGGCTGGCGGTGTTCCACATCCACATACCACGTACAGGCTGCGATTGGGACAGGACGGGATCGATCATCTTGATTTCGTGTGAGCTCAACTCCCGCGAGGTGCGTGATCAAGTCAGTGTAGTATCACGATATCTCAAGAGTCAACGAAGAGGTGTATGGGTACTCTCGAAAGCATGGTTGAGTGGCCGTCATGTCACGAAGTTGCACGACAAGGTCATCACATCGGTCTGCCCAGCTCTCGATTCTACTGTGTCGACACAGATAGCGTCCGGATTCAGTCGGTCACCGAGGCCTTGTCTCATGTCGGGAGCGAGGTAAGTCTCTACGGTGGAAACGACTTGTATACTACTAGTATCGAGCTCAACGCAATGTTCTTCCAGTAGTGAAAAACTGGAGCATGCGAAACGGGCGAGTCTATCCTTTGTCACACAGTATCAAGCTCTCCTCATGGCCGCTGCAGCCTACGCGAAGCCGCGAAAGAGTTTATGGCCCATTCGAACAGCCTTTGTCGCAAAGCAACACACTCGTTCCTTACGTATCCCCCTCACTCCATGTCCTATCGTCTAGCAGTCGCTACTTGACTGTCATGACTCCATGCTCAAGGATAGCCCCAACGTACGATCGCGACCTTCCCCGTGTACTCCCGTGCCAAGTCCTCGTCGAACTCATGCTTCGTCTCGAGATGCTCGCGCAACAGTCGGCCAGTGCGGAAGACGTAGTGACCCTCACGCGCCTCGCACTCCGGAGCTGTACACATGAGACCGATCTGGTCGCCTGGCATGTCGATTTTCGGCGCGGGGGGAGATGCTGGTGCGGCGTCGGCAGCGACTTCTGGTGCATCTTTCCGGAGATGCGGAGGTATGATGGGCTGATGCAGCATCGCCGACGACATGGCGTTGAGCCAGATCGTCGTCTTCTCCTTTTGCGTCGGACCTGTTCCACCGGTGCTAGGTCCTGAAGTAGCAGAACTGTCGGTCTTCGAAGCATCTAGATTCGCGGCAGGCGTTGAATCTGCGGGAACTCTGAAGAGAATGCGTAAATACTCCTCGAGTAAGGGTAGGAGATGGGACAGTGCCGCTGCGTCATCCTCCCTCCAAACGTGCTTGTGGTATTCCTCGACGAAGGCGATGGCGATGTGAGGTGTATGCTCATCTAGCTTCTTTGCGTGCTTGAGGTTCCACTTCATGCCCACAGCCTTGAAGTGCTTCTCGCACTATCTCGTGGCCATCATCTTGAAGGTAGCGGGAAGGCGGTCCACGCCAAGCTTGGCGAGGGGAAAAGCGCACAGAGTATAGAAGGCGTCTTCGAGAGCATTGTGAGGGTCATACCCACGTAAGACCTCGTCTTGGTCGGCCTCTTGCTCATCGCTGTCGAGATATGGAAGTGGATTGCGACAGATGTCGGTGATCTTGCGGTCATAGCTGATGTCTGCGGCACTGCGACCATTGTTGTAGCGTAGGAGTGCCTCTAGGTAGTTCTCCAGGTGGCCGAACACCGTGTCTAGCTTCTCCTCTTCAGCAAACTGAGGCCAAAGCTGCGCACCGAACTTGTGGACGACCTCGAACGCGATGCCCACAATTTGGGACCGCACATACGTAGTGTCACATTGGGTGGCGAGATCGACGCCTTTTCCGCTCTTGATGAAGTTGGTGACGAACATGCGGAATGACGCGTGTGCACTGTCGGGATGACAATTGAAGAGGAGCGGTGGTAGACTTGCGAAGGTGTCGGCCAGTCGCTGGCCTGGAGTCTTGTGGGCATTGAGGTGATCAAGATTCGCGGAAGGTTGCAAGCTTGAGGAGGACGCCGCGTCGGCCGTGATAGACTCGCCGCCCCAAGACGGCAGAGGGTTCGCTGCGTGTTGGCTTGCAGCCTGAGTGTCAGCTTCTGGTGTCGCAGTCTTGTCGTCCCAGGTTCCAGGCATAGTTTCAGCAGCGGGGAGTCCTGAGTCTTTTGTCAGCAGCGGATTCTCATCACAGGACTTCGGTCATCCCTACCGGACCCGTCATCTCCATCTCTGTCGTGCACATGGTCAACATTCCCAGCTTCCACGCTCTCCTCACTCCCGCTACGTCCAGGTTCGTCACCCCAGCCATGTCCGCGATTATTGTCGTTGATGGACAGATGAGCGAAATTAATAAGATCGTCGCCATGGGGCAGCGTGGAAGAGACCGTAGTCTGCTTCGTCGCACTTTTGTCCGCCGTAGCGTCGTTGGTCCCCTTCGTCTTCGCCACCATCACGTAGCCATCAGCAATACTATCCGCAGCATGAGCAGCGGCAGCAGCTTTAGACTTCTGCGGTGGGTCGATGGCCATCTTGACTCTGGTATTTGCTCGATGCTGTAGTGGGTGTCAAAAAGAATTTGAGATCTTTTGTGGGAAGTAGAGGACAACGAGAAGTCGTGGTTCTCGGCGCATACGGTCAATGCAGGCTCGGCGGGCGTGCCTGCTTCGACATTGCACGACGCGAAACGCGGTGCTGGTGCCTAAACTTAGTGTCTACCATTATCGCGACTTTGCATGGCCTGCGTTGGCATTCCACTGTCCAGGAAAATACTTCATGCTCCCTTGCTCTTGGATTAAGGATAGGAGACCGTGGCGTTCAGGAGGATGTGGGTCAACAAAGTGGTTGATATTCATATTGGCACTTTTGGATTGAGGCCAATAGCACGTAGCGACATGCCGCAAATCGTGTTGTCACAAGCTTAAGACTTTAGTAGGTACTGAACGGTAATACTCACAGATGGCTCATTACAACATCAGAATCCCCATACATCAGGCTTCACCTGGTCTTCCTTGCCTTCCTCAAGCCCGTGCTCACGCATCGTCGACTTTGCCCGATTGACCACACTCGTCATGAAGTCACCACCGAATAGCGCCCTGAATCCAGTTCCAGCCATTTTCCTGCCGAGAGATCAGCATCTTCAATCTACGAGCAGGGTAGCAGTTCACCTTACGTTGGATCAGGATACAGCCAAGGAATATCCTTGCAGCCCTCGAATTTCCGCATCTCATCCAACTCACTCCTCGAAAAGCCAGCGCCAACGATGATCGCCTTGGGTGCCTGGGACTTCTCCGAGTGGCAATTGCTGCCTAAACCTGATGACGGCTTAATCGACTCGCCCTTCAGGAGGGCTGGGAGCTCGTGGGAGACCGCGCCGACGGAGGTGAACACGTGGGTGACTGAGAGTGGATTAGCTGGGTCGAAGGGAACGGGGAGGGAAGAGGGCCTACCATGGAAATCATCGTTCATGGCCTCGGTGAAGCGGCCTGCCATGTTAGGGTTCTTGCCGCAGAGGGCGACTGGGATGGGAGCCATTTTGGTGAGGTCGGCGGAGGCTGATGCTAGGGAACGGAGGGCAGCTGTCATGAGAAGGAGGTTCGGTAGGAGCATCAGCACTTGATCGCGGACGAAAGGTATCAATCAGGGCAAGGACGCGAGAGTAGAGAATGTACAACGGGATTCGAGTATACCATAGGCTGGGCCAGTGTATATGAGCAGGAGAACATCTGTCAATGCTGTCTTTGTTCATTGTTCACGGCGTCATCAGATCGGACGTCCGCCGGCTTCTGTATTGCGCCGACCGGGCGCAGGTCAGCGAAGAAAGGCCTAACCTGTGTTTGATGCGATCGAGATGAGGTACAGGGCAATCGATCGTTCCTGCACGCCTACGGGAGACCAATAACTCAGCGACGAGATAGCGAAGCAGGAGCAATTCGAGCAACGGGTGATGTCTCGAGATTGGTCGATGGTCTGTGCACATCACAGTCCAAGCCCAAACCTGAGTCTTTACACATCCGGCGCCCTTCCCACGAACACAACCGTAAGCCAGAGCATCGTGCTACCACGTCCCCCGTGAGAATCACCGGGGAGTGTGACAGACGTGGACTGCGAAGCGCCTGCCTCAGATATCGCCGGGCGCGCGCCCTGAACGCCTGGCAGACCCGACCGAACCTCATCCACTCTCGCCCAACCTGCGACAACTTGATGTCGACGTGCGTACAGCGGTGCGCGATTCCAATTCTGGAGACTTGTGTAGTAGAAGCAACAACACCTTCCGCATAATAGGCTGCCCACACGGGATCTTGGGCCAAGGCTGCAAGGAGTCGACAGAGTACGGGGTGCCAGGACTGCGCGTCTTGCCGCCTGTGACTCCTCTGGAGATGGCGGATGATGAGGATAACCAAATGAGTCGGGTACGCACGGGGACGACTACAAGGGCTGGGAGAACATCCCAGGATCCCAAGAGCGCCAGCATTGATACACGATGCCGGACACACGGACATCTCTACAACGCCAATCAGCCCAGTGTTGTGTTGATCGACAGTCGATGAGACTCGCCCTACTCAGACATGGTCCGGGGAGGAGTGTCCGAAATTCTTCTCACGTCAATGACCCCATCAAAGCGAGTGAATTATGGTGCGTCGCCTGGACCAGATCTCTCTCAAGCATACAGGACTCTCCGACAATCTAGGCTGTGGACACTCCGCTGGGGTTAATGTTTCTGGTGATGACAGTTCGTGTTACGTGACTTGCTTGAGCACCACAGTGAGGGAGTTGACTTTCATCTGTCTCCTTTGTTCAGCTTCTCCCAGGAGACTACATCATTTACTGATACTATCGATTTAAGCATCATCTTTGAGCTGGCGAGTGAATAGGTCTACGGTGTCTGGAGCTGCATACACGCATTACCGGATCTGTCTTATGGATCGAGCATTGCACGCGATATGCTCGTACCTGGACTGCCATGATGTATATCTATTAGCTGAGCAGTAACGACCAGCTCAGCATGCCACTATTGTGATCTTGAACGTTATGACTGTCTTGAAGCCAGCCTCAAAACTCGGTCAAAACGGACGCACTGGATCAATGTATTAGGAGTGGCATGCTACGGCAATTCCGGTGTCGAGCGATAGCGATCAAAAGACTTAACACCGTCAGGCCATCGAATGCCGTGCTGATCGAGAACCTTGGAAGCTCCAAGCATGCCGGGCGGGGCAGACGCATGATGTACCTGCCGAACGCATTATCTGGCCATCAGGCAGCAGCCAGTGTCTACACCTCTCTAAATCCGCACACACATGCTAGGAACAGTACGCTGGCTATATGGACACCGCGGTGAGCGAGAGCAACGTGTAGAGACCAGGCCTGGTGTGGTCAGCATCTGACTTCTGCTGGTCACCGAGGGATTGCGACGATAGTTCGGCTCTCGGCGGGCGCAAGTTGCGCCACGTTCCAATAACGCCAAGAACGGTGAGCAATCAATTACACCACAACGACAAGATTTATATGAAGATAGAGAGGCAGAGATTGTACAGCTCACTTGGCTCATCCTCCTCAGCATCACTGGAAGACAGTCAGGTAAGAGTATCTTCACTTCAACGCGTAGTCGCAAGGGTGATGTGCCTTCCGCGTCTGCACGGACCCTGCGTCCTTCCAAGCTCCAGTCTCCATTTCCCTCCGCTCCAAACTCTGTCTCTTCTTCCACTACACCAACTTCATCACCTCGACATCATTCACCCAGCTACAACCACCCGCAAGCGCGTCGCGCCGTCAGTAGCACCTGCCTGCTACCATTGCTTCCCGCCGACATCACTGCTACGGTGCACTACGCGTTGGGACCGGCGCACGTCACGTCACCCACAGACGAGACACGATACACACGAACGCGCCCTTACCGTAGAACACCACGGCCATGTCTGACGCGGCTCCTCACACCGACCCAGTCGAGGCGCCAGAGGTAGGCAGTGCTGTCGACGCGCTGACTCTCAACGGCGGTACTGACTGAATGTGACCAGACCGCTGCAGCACCTGCCACAGCTGAGACTACGCTGGCTGAAGACGAGGCGCCTATCACCAAGCAAGATGAAGAGATAGCCGGCAAGCAGGCCACCACAGAGGTCGCTGCGCCCGACGGCGAGCAAACGACCGAAGCGGCTGTGGGCCCTGGCGACGCGGCCACGGATGACGCGCCTACTACAAATGGCAACAGTAAGGACAAGAAGAGGAAGTCGACAGGCGGCGTGCCAGAACACAAGGTGAAGAAGTTGAACAGAAAGAAGTCGATGCCCACACTCAACCTCGACTGCAAGCCCGGTGACTACTACTGGGCTAGGCTGAAGGGCTACCCGCCTTGGCCATCCATCATTTGCAGCGAGGACATGATCCCTGAGCCCTTGCTCGCTTCGCGTCCTGTCAGTGCTGCGCGTCCCGATGGCAGCATCCGCGACGACTTCAAGGAGGGTGGCAAGAATGTCAAGGAGCGCACCTGGCCGATTATGTTCCTTGCCACGAATGAATTGTGAGTCGTACGAGCAACCTTTACACGCCGAAAGTGATACTGACCTCAACAGCGTCTGGCTCATCAACTCCTCCCTCAAGCCGCTCGATCCCGAAGAGTGCCACACCAAGCCTCAAGGCAAGATGACCAAGGCACTCACAGAAGCCTACCGCATCGCCAACGAGAAGCACGAGCTCGACTACTTCAAGAAGATTCTCCGCGACTTCGACGAGGAGACTGCCAGAATCGCAGCAGAGTACGCGCAGAAGGAGGAAGAGGCCGCTGCGCGCGCTGCTGAGAAGGCGGAGAAGGAGAGCGAGGAGAGTGTGGAAACCGAGGGCCAAGAGAAGAAGAAGAAGGCACCGCGCAAGAGCAAGGGCGGAGACGATGAGGATGTTGAGATGGAGGACGCGGACGCGCCAAAGTCGACCAAGAAGCGCAAGAAGGATGCTGAGAGCGATGGCGAGGGGAAGGTGAGCCTTGATGGAGACTGCTCTCTGAACTTGACAACATGTTTCAGCACTGACACAGCGCAGGCTAAGAAGACTCCCAAAGTCACCAAGATTAACGCGCCAAAGACGCCCAACGGCGAAGCTGGCTCCACAAAGAAGGCTTCAACCGCGAAGCCAAAGAAGAAGGTCACAGCACCCAAAGAGGAAGAAGCAGTCGAAGAGAAGAAAGAGCTCACCGAGTCCGAGCGGCTGGAGCAGCGCGAGAAAGCCATCCTCTACCTCCGCCACAGACTGCAAAAGGGCTTCCTTGCACGCGACGCCGCGCCGAAGGAGGAGGAGATGTCTGGCATGGCGGACTTCTTCAGCCAGCTGGAGAAGTACGACAACCTGGAGCCTTCGATCATTCGCACTACGAAGATTCACAAAGTGCTGAAGGCGGTTGTGAAGCTTACGTTCATCCCCAAGGAGGAGGATTATAACTTTAAGAGCCGCAGTGCGCAATTGCTGGAGACTTGGAATAAGCGTATGGAGGCTGATGGTGGGGAGAGTGGTAGCAAGGCCGCCGCTGCGGCCGAGGAGAAAGCGCCGGCTACGAATGGAGATTCTGCGGCTGCTGGCGCTGCTGAAGAGGCCAAGGAGACTGAGGAGAAAGTCGTGGAGAAGGCAGAGACCGCTGCTGATGAGGTTGAGAAGAAGGTCGAGGAGGCTGCTGCGGAGGAGCCAAAGACTGCTGAGCCTGCTGCTGTTCCCGAAGCCACGGCTGAGAAGGGCGATGGTGGAGACAAGGTGGTTGATGCGGTTGTGGAGGGGGATGCGAAGATGACTGAGGCGCCGGCGGAGACTGCTGCTGAGGCGTGAGGGAGCTGAGCTTGGCGGGAGATGATTGTGCGAAGCAGCTTATGGTCGCTGGCTACGGACTCCGTGGCGCGTGGTTGCTACTGAGCTTCGGCATGAGTATTACCAGCATGCGATATGGAGGCGATCACAGCACGAGGCGAGTGTGGAAGACAACCTGGTTGGGACGAGACGAAAGTTGCTTGTACAATAGCAGGCGGCGTTCTGAACCCGAAAACGATGCTTCACCATAATGGACTTGAGGCCCACCAACAGCTGCGTTGCAATGCTTCGGTCCCAACGCTCACAACATAATGTCATTCCTTCTCTTATGGTATCTCGCATATGTGCTGCTGATCAATACAGCTTGGCCGAACGCGGAAGCTCCACATCGCACCTCTCGCGTCATCCTGCGATGCCATCATGCCATACCAAAACAACAGCCGGACTAACAATGCGACCACTGTAGGATCGATAGCGGATAAGTACAGCTCTTGAGCCCTCCTCTGTCATCCAGACAGTCTCTTGGTCTACCATTCCGTTCCCCTGCGTCTCTCATCTATCTCCATCTCAATTCCAGTCCAGCGCAAGCGCAACAGCCCGTCACCACCGCGACTATGGGCGGCGGACCAGCAAAAGAACACCTGCTGATCGCAGCGCCGCAAGCAATACCAGAGGCCATAGTCTCCCGCCTCCAGTCCAAATTCCCAGACATAGACGTAACCTCCATCCAAGTCAACTCCACCTCCCCCAAACTAGTCGACGTACCAGCGTCCACCTTCGCCAAAGTAACGATCCTAGTGACCTTCAACGTCCTGCCCTCGGATCCCTCAAAAGACGCCAAAAACCTCGACTGGCTCCACCTCTTCAGCGCAGGCAGCAACCACATCCAGCACCACCCCCTCTACACCTCCTCCGACGTAACAATCACGACGAGTTCCGGAATCCACGGCCCGCAAATAGCAGAATGGGCTGTCATGACAGCTCTTGTGCAAAGTCATAAGTACAAGCAACTCTACGAACTCCAAAAAGAGCATCGCTGGGGCAAGACAGGCGCTGGGGATGACTACCATAATGTGCGCGATTGGGTAGGGCGGAGGATCGGCGTGCTAGGATACGGCAGTATAGGCCGGCAAGTCGGACGTGTGGCGAAGGCGCTGGGGATGGAGGTGATAGCTTACACGGCCACACCGAAAGATACGCCAGAGAAGCGGCGGGATCCGGGGTTCATTGTGCCTGGCACTGGGGACGCAGAGGGCGAGGTGCCGAGTAAGTGGTATAGTGGGCTTGATAAGGAAAGTCTGCATGAGTTCCTGCGGCAGGATATCGATTGGCTGCTTGTCTCCGTGCCCTTGACGAAGGAGACGACGCATTTCTTGGGGAAAAAGGAGTTTGAGATTCTGAGTCAGGGAGGGAAGAAACCGACGTTCGTGACGAATATCGCACGAGGGGCGATCATTGATCAGCCGGCTTTGATAGAGGCGTTGAAAAATGGGACACTGGCCGGAGCGGCGCTGGATGTCACGGATCCGGAGCCGTTGCCTGAGGATAGCGAGTTGTGGAATCTACCGAATGTGATTGTGACGCCGCATGTGAGTGGTGTTGGGCAGGCGTATCTGGAACGGGCGTTCCAGGTGCTGGAGGTGAATTTGGAGAGAAGGCAGAAGGGGGAGCGGTTGATAAATGTGGTGAGGAGGGAACGGGGGTACTGAGCTTGAGTAGCATGTCGGTATATACAAGAAGTGACCCTACATCGCGCTCACTGCGGCTCCTCATCCTTATGCTTCTCCTGCAATGCTTTCACATCAATCCCACAAACATCCGCCCTCGCCACGATAGCCTTCGCCTTCCCAACCACAGGCACATCAATCATCTTGCCATCGAGCGTCCATGCCCCCCGTCCCTGCGCATCAGCCTTCTGATCACACAACACGACTCGCACAGCCCACTCGACCTCCTGCTCCGAAGGCGAATAAACATTCTGCACAATCTCCACCTGGTCAGGATGGATACACTGCTTGCCATTGAAGCCGAATCGCTTCCCATTCTCGCTCTCCTTCTGCAGGAACTGCTTCCCTTCCTCGCCGCGGAAAGTCGTCGAGACGAGATCGAGCGCGGAGGGGATGTTGAAGGCGCGGGCGGCTGTAACGATGGCAGAGCGAGCGTACATGAATTCATGCAGATCCGGCGTCCGCGTGATGGATAAATCCAGCGCGAAGTCCTCGGCCGCAAAGGTCAGGCCAGAAAGGTAAGGCGAAGCACCACAGATATCGTGCAAATTCATGACAGACCTCGCAGACTCAACCAGCGCAACAATCTTGACCGGATTCTTCGAATTAGCTCCATGCCGTTCGGGCAACTTCTGCCTCAGCACATCGGTGACAAAATGCAAATCGCTCGCCGAGTCTACCTTCGGCACAACCAAGCAATCGAGATGCTTGCCCTTCAGCACTTCGGTCAAGTCGTCTAAGGCGAAACCAGAGCCGACGCTGTTGATTCGTACAGCTTGTTCGCGGATCCCAGGCACGCGGTCGCGGTTCAAGATTGAGAGTATGTTGGCGCGACCTTCGGGTTTCTTGGAGGGTGTTACGCTGTCTTCGAGGTCGTAGGCTATGCTGTCTATGCTGGGGAGGGAGCGGGATTTTTCGAGGAAACGCATTGATGAGCCGGGGACTGTATAGTGTCAGCTCCAAGTCTGTACAATTCGCCGTCAAGCAGACGAAAATTGCTGTAACTAAGGGAATTGGAGTCGAAACTTCCTCGAATGAGCACATTGTCTTGCCTCGAAAGACTTGTTACATACCGTAGAGCTGTGCCCTTCGCACCACTTGTGATGCGGTAGCCATGTTGGCAGACTGGACCCGGTTCCGCTTCACGGTGTCCAGACCAAGCGCGCGTGTCTTACAACCACTTCGTCTGCCTCACAACTTCACAACAGATTGAGGATTTCGCAATCCACATTTAGGCCCTCGACACAGAGTCCAGGTCTTGAACCAAGCCTCGTCGGGAATAAGCATCACCAGGGATCTCCACTGGTGCCAGCCGAAACCTGGGGTATGTTTACTTAGGCGAGGCGCTAGGAGAGATGCCCTGAGCGCCTCCAGCTCAACGAATTGATCGAGGGCAGTGAAGGTTGTAACGAGATGGTATGGGAGTGAGCCATGGTGAAGTGACTGAGAAGCCCTGTAGTGCAGTGGGGTCGCGAATCGCAAACTGCAACCTGCGCCAATTCGTACCATTACCGATCGCTACCAACTACCTTTTCCAAGCAAACTCCCAGTGGAACCCGCTGTAATCAACGCTCAAAACTATGTCCAGAGGTCCTGAATACCTCGAACAGCCCATCCGTCTCTTTTCAGTGCTGTCAGTACCCTTGTCTACAACAAGAACGCGAAGCCGCCGAAGAACGCAGCGGCCAAGGCAAGGAACCCAGCGCTCTGCCCGAAGTGCATAGCAACCACCCTCGTCCCAGCAGAAGCACCCGTAGCACTCGCCGCCGCAGCAGAACTAGCAGCGGCACCACCCGTCTGACTAGCACTCGCGCCCGCAAACCCACTGTAGACCGTCTCGCCCCCCGTGACACTCGCCGCCGCACCAGCCGAGCTCCCACTCGTCGTCGAGCTCATGGTGCTCGTCAACGTGCTAGTGTTTGCTCTTATCGGGCTCTGCGCACCGCAGGGATGGTTCTGCCTGCAGGCCGAGATACAGGTGTTGTCGTTGCCGCAGTTGGAGGAGCACTGGTTTCCCCACTCCTGGCAGATGAAGAAGGGAAGCGTTTGCGTGTATTCTGTGATGTTGGGGGAGCTGCCGTCGGAGCAGACGCAGGTGTAGGTTAGGGAGGCGGCGTCGCAGGTGTTGGAGGTGATTGTTAGGGAGCCGGTTACTTGGGAGCAGATGAGCTGGGAGGTTGGGTGTTAGTGGGATGGTGGTGTGGTGGGAAAGGGGAGGAGTCGTACAGGACATTGTGCCACCTCATTGCCACACCAGTTGTTGCGGAGGGTGATGTTCACGGAGGTGGGGTCGATCTGGTACTGTTGCTGGGCGGTTGCGAGGGTGGAGAGGAGGGTGGCGCCGAGCGAGATCGCTGCGAAGGCCTTCATGGTGGCGGCTGAGGTGATTACTTTACAAGAACAATCGAATGCTTCGTAGTCAAGGGCGGTGTTGAAATATGCTGAAGGCGACTACTCGGTCAGCGAAGATCTTCCGTGTGCATTTGCCTTCAACCACTTACAATGCGTCGAATGCAAATCTGGCGGAAGTCAAGTGCGGTACAAGGTGGTACAAGGTGGATTGGGGAAAGGAAGCAGCAACAAACAGTTCGTAGAAGTCGTAAACGGGCGTCTACCTACATGAGACACAGTCGAGGCATGGGCCCACGGGGTTTATGAACAGATTCATCCGTACTGCGTGCTAGCCCCCGACTCTATCAGACCAGCCGTTGAAGCTATGACCTGAAATGTGCATCAAACGAGCTGGTCGATCCACAGCAACCACCGATTTCCCGCGAGACGCGAAGCATGCTACTGCACTGCGTCTGCACGAGTGTCATGCTGTGCAGTAGCTTTTGCCCGATCTGCGCGAAGGGCCCGACTTCCCTGATGAGGACGCCTTCGAAGAAATATAGCTGGATGAGGGCGCTCGGAAGTGGAGTTTCGAGAGAACGGACCCCTGCGCGGCGCTGATCCTGGCAACCCTGAATAGATCGCGCCTGCATGCATGTGAGATATCCGAGACCCACTTTGACGAACGATGGTTGCTGTGGACGATATCAGGTGGAAAAAGATTAATGTGTTTCTATAGTGCGATGGGCAATACGTATCTCGACAGCATCCTGCCAGATCGTTACGGATGTTCAAGTAAATGTGAGGTATGTCAGTAAGTATATTCACATTGCCGGACGTTCCTGCCTTCAGCCGAAAAAGCGTGGGACGATTTTAGTAGTGACCTGTACTGTACATGCAAGCCATAACCACGTCCCGCCTCCCCAGCAGTTCGCCACCGCTCCAGCCTCCGCCCACCGCGCAATTGCGTCTCCATCTGCTTGCAGCAATGGTCTAGCGCAGTACAATTGTACATCGGACAAGCATCCTTTGCATAATATTCCGTGAAACTGTCCGCATCGAGTCGCATGGGGTCGTCCCCGCCCCTCCAGGACGGACGGCTAGACACCAGGACTGGCAGCACTACGCTGGACGCGAATGATGTGCATACCTCATCGGCACCATCTAGTCCGAGCAGTGACCCGCACACCTCACCACGTGCAAGCTCCGACTCCTCCCCTCCCTTCTGGCTGACGCGGCACGATCGCTCCATAAGCACGGTCTCGTACCAATCCATCGTCGAGACTCGGCCCGCACCCATATCACTGGAAGATCACTCGTCTGCCTCCCATGAACAAAGCCTTGGCTGCTGGGCGAGATCAGTGACTGTAGACGACTATGTGATCGTGAGCGGGCCTACGGGCATTGGGGCGTACTTGGTGTGGAATTGTAGTGTGGCTACGTTGAAGGGAGGAGTGATGAGTATTAGGAAGAGGTATGTTGCTCTCATGATTCGGTGTGTATCACATGTATGTAAAGCAAAGATGCTGACTTCACGGTAGGTACTCAGAGTTCGACAAGCTACGCAACAACCTCATCAAGGCTTTTCCCTACTCTGAGGCCAGCATACCACCGCTACCTCGCAAGAGCGTCGTCTCACGCTTCCGGCCAGAGTTCCTTGAGCATCGCAAGAATGGCTTGAACCACTTCATGAAGTATGTCCTCATCCAATTGCTTGCCGCAAGAAATACTAATCGTGGACAGCTGCATCCTGCTCAATCCTGAATTTGCCGCCTCGCCCATACTGAAGGACTTCATCTTCTTCTGAGCGACTAATGTCTCCAGAACTAGCGATGTTCATGCTCATAGTCTTTGCTGGCGCGATCCGATGTCTCGAGTACAGGTGCCAACGCTGGGACTCGTCTGACCTGCGCCAGAGTCATTGACTTATCAGCAACGATCCTTCCCTTGGGTCGAGGCTCCCCATCCACACTACGCATCACTCTGAATCTTCAGTGACTCTACATGCGGCATCATCGTAAGGAGCTGCGTCACCACGAGCGCCTCGTGCAGCGGAGCACTACCGACCTGACGTTCAGCCATTGCCCAAGAACTACTTTCTCCGCTTCTATTCGAAGGAGGACTTCTATCATCAAGGCTCCAAGAGAAAGCGCAGGGCTCTCGGCCTTCCCAAGATCGACTTCCAGTTCCTGCAGAAGTGGGAATTGCGTCACTACCAGCATGCACGTGATTTGGCCATGCGTTACACGCATAACTCTCTCCTGCGTAGCTCTCCAGCCGAGAATGTGGTCAAGCGTGCCGGAAATTCCCACTTGACGGGTCCCGACTCCCCAGGGAGATCACCTGGACGATGAGATGAAGAGGTGCCATGAAATTATCGAATTCCGCTATGGCCACTTGACTTTCGATCTCGCCAACCAGGTCGTCAACCAGATCGCCGCAACAAACGATAGCAACTACAACATGCATCGTAGTAAGGTGTTCGATTGGGGGCGGACAGTCCAGCGCGATACGCTAATTTATCTCGTCGAGGCTGTCTTCGAGATGATGAGCGAGACGGGTGGTGAGGCGGTCTGGCGAGCCAAATCCGAGGACGAAGTCAAGGGTATGCTTCTAGCGCAATTCGACGAGTTCCCCATGATCATCACCCAACTTGCCTTCCACCACGCCAACAACTCCATCGCTTTCGAGGAGCTGATCGTTGGATCAACAGCATCGACGCAAGCGGCCGCCTCCTGCTCGCAGCAGAAGGCTCTTGCCATTCATGCCGGGAACGCCCGCTCATCCGGCGAGGGGGGCCGCCTGAGAGTGGCGTCTGGCACAGGGCAATGACACAGCTGCTGCGCATGCCAGCAAATGAAACTGCTCGTGGCTTCGCATGTGTGCACGTGATGGAAAGCACAAAGTGATCAACGTATGGCTGCGCTTTTCGCCGAGTAGAAACACATTGGCTCGGCACTGGCTCGGCGCCGGGAGCGGTATGGTGTACTTGATTCTCGACATCGTGAGCGCAGTCACGATCTTGTTCGCGAGCGTGCGATTAGACAAGCTTCAGTCTACTGTAAGGTGCTGTTATGGCTTATTTATAGTGAGACGGAACGCGGAACGACTACTCACGGTATAAAGTGATCTTTAGTGGATAACGCGACCAGACTTAGGATGCGGGCTGGCAGATGAATAATTTTTGTCTTTTATATTCATAATGGATCAGTCGCAGCATGGCTCTACACTAGTCTAACACTCAACGAAACGCGGATCACTGTAGATGCGCATTCACTTCGCCTTGACCTGTCCTGCTCGCTAGACACCAGACGCTCAAGCTCGTCGTTACGCGTTCTTCGGTAAAGCATGGCACATTCTAGCGCTTGTCTTTTTGCTAGCAGCGTTTAGTGCTTCGAGCTCTCTCATTTCGTCCTTGGAGGCATAGGACTGTGAACGCTCTACTTGACGGACTTCGAGGAGCCATACAGAATGTCGCATCGATTGTTGCGTTTGCCCATAGGAGACTTATCGTGAACTGAGCTTTGTTAACTGGCCCCCTGTTGCACAATTCTGCCTATGTGCCCACCCGATTGCCATCGCGTTTGCAAGGCTTGATAATGCGGCGATGCTGCTGATCCTGGGAAAGCTCAATGGTCATCTGGCCCGTGGTCATATCGGCGGCGATACAAGCTGGCGTCGTAGCTCAATCGCAGACGACTCATCCGGATAGGGCGTGTTGGAGTCGCTCGCATCAGCGCGGTGACAGCGTCGCTCGCCCAGAGACACGCGTGCGAATTGCGCCTTCCGACATCTCAGATCGGGGACTGCAATTTGTCCTGAGCAGTGCAAGCACTTGTTGATTGTAGCGAGGTCCGCAATCTCGGCTTGCAGCAGTCTCACGCCGGCCGTCGTTTGACGAACTCCTCCAGATCCCCTCTCGTAGCCACACCCAACACAAATCTCCTCGCCGGGTCCGTGACGACCGCGAATTCCTCTTTCCTCCCCGTCCCTGCTCCCTCGAAAAAAGCCTGCAGATCCTCAAGCGGCGTCTCCATAGTGATCAACTTGTACGTCCGGCCCTTTCTTTTGAAGCTCACCATAGCTTTCTCCACCGGATCGGTCTCAGAAATAGCTTTGGAGGAGAGCTGAGATTTGATGGATGGCACGGAGATGTAGCCGAGTAGTGACTTGGTCTCAGGGTGCAGGACCGTGAGGTGGGTATAGTCGCGCTCGAAGGCTGTGAGTAGCGCTTGGTGAATGGGAGTCTGGGGTTGGACTGAGAGGGCTGGTGGGGGATCGAGGTCTTCTATGTTGGCCTTGAGGATATTTAGCGGTCTGGCTATTGGGCTTTCAAGGAGGTTCTCTTACACCGCGGAATTTGTTAGCCCATTGGGACGTGCTTTGCGTTGCTGATGAGGGTTCTGCGGCTTGTGGAGGATCCGGATGAGACATGGTGACGGCACTTGCTATGAGCGAGGATTTGGAAAGACGCTGTAACCGAATGAACGATGGGCGAAAGTAATTGAAGCAGGTGTTTATAATGTCTTCTCACATGTTCGATCACATGCCAACCACTCTCACCTCACTTCACACTTTTAGAGTTCTGCGTGGCTGCCCTGTCTGAACCGACGTCATGGTCAATGCGCGCCAGTGAGCTGCGGAGAAAGGGTCTCAGCTTAAGCTATCGACTTGCTCTCGTGCTTCACCAGCATTGAATCATTGTGGCTCCACAAGTTCTCCAGACATAATCGAAGCAGTGTGCGCGAGGTAAGTGGATGACAACATCTCCTTCTAAATCCCAGTGCGACAGGCTTGAAAGCTTGAAAGCTTGGAAGGCAACATGACTGCCATGAAGCAGCATGGAGCAGGTCCGCGATAAGGCCGAATACAGCAACTGACAATGCGACAATTGAAGGGCGCGATCAAACATGGCATCCCTCTTTCCCACGGCGAGCGCGTTGAGCGCCACGTTCGGTCAGGCCTCGCCATACAGAATTCAAGCTCCCAAACGAAGTTCGGCGCTGGCGCGGACAGAGCTGTACCCATCATGGAGTGTGGCAGAGGACGCGAAGCAGAAGACCGCCCAGCTTAGTGATGCTGCAGTCGCAGAGTATACCAAACTTTCGCAAGAGGCACAGGCGAAGACTGGCAAGATTGAGCTGTACAGCGGGAAGTACTACGTGGGTACCGTGAGATCAACGAATGCGCGATAAGCAATCTAACAACAGCCAGGCAACATGCACATTCGGCGGCCTCATGGCCTGCGGTCTCACCCACTGGGCCGTCACGCCCCTCGACCTCGTCAAATGCCGCCGTCAAGTCGACAGCAAGCTCTACAGCGGCAATCTACAAGGCTGGCGCACCATCATAGCCTCCGACGGCTTCCGCGGAATCTACACCGGCGGCAGCCCGACGTTCTTTGGCTATTCCGTCCAAGGTGCAGCCAAGTACGGCTTCTACGAGTACTTCAAGAAGTTCTACTCTGATTTGGCTGGACCGGAAGCGGCGTACAAGAACAAGACTGCTATTTACCTTGCGGGTTCGGCGTCGGCCGAGTTCATTGCTGATATTGGGCTTTGTCCGCTTGAGGCTGTGAAGGTACGGATGCAGACTACGTTACCGCCTTTCGCGACTGGAACGCTGGACGGTATCAACAAGATCGTCAAGGCTGAGGGTGTTGCTGGACTATACAAGGGTCTCTACCCGCTCTGGGCTCGCCAGATCCCGTACACGATGATGAAGTTTGCTTCGTTTGAGACGATTGTGGAGATGATCTACGCCCGCCTCGGAGGACAGAAGTCGGACTACACCAAGGGTCAACAGACCGGTATTGCTTTCACCGGTGGCTACCTCGCCGGTATCCTGTGTGCTATTGTCTCGCACCCGGCAGATGTCATGGTCAGCAAACTGAATGCTACTCGCAAGCCTGGTGAAGGCGGCGGTGCTGCAATTTCGCGTATCTACAAGGACATTGGCTTTGGTGGGTTGTGGAACGGTCTTCCTGTTCGGTGAGTGGCCCTATGCAGACACTGCCCCATCTTCTCGCTTCATTACTGACTTCAAACGCAGTATCGTGATGATCGGAACGCTTACCGGTCTCCAATGGATGATCTACGACTCATTCAAGATCTTCATGGGTCTGCCATCGACCGGCGGAGCTGCACCGCCTGCAGAGGCGAAGGCCTGAACGGGGCAATATTGATCTTCGACTATGGGCTGGGAGCTGCCAACGATTTGACATTCTATATCCACTTTGCGGCGTTATGGCGTGTACCATACTGTAACGAACTCTCTTCCACAAGGTACTCTGTCGTCCTTGTGTGCCCTGCGCGACTTCTTCATGTTGAAATGGCGCAATGCTGCAACTTGCCGTCCCGCTATCGTACTACAGGCGCAGTCGTCTGTTCCGCATCCCCATGACCACCGTCACTGACACACGTGAACCACATTTCCATTCCGAACACCCAGCTCTACGGCGACGGTCAAACAGCTACAATACCGCTGACATGTGCACCTAACCTCACAAAACTTCGCGCACCAATCAGCGCCGTGTACTCGTTATCTAGGCCAACAGACCGACGAGACTTGGCCTCCGTCACCGGCGTTCTGGCAACATCATTCCTTTGGCTCCAAGCCTCCAATTGCGCACGATGGTGTGATGCATGTGGTGAGGTCCACCTCTGGCGGCATGGACCGGCGAATGCCAGATCTATGCTATGCGAGATCTGGGAAAACATAAAGTAGGCAGAGCTCGCGCACAGGTAGGCTTGCTGATTTTGCAATTACCCGACTTCGATCGAGCGTCGTTGAATCATTCGAACCACAGCTTCTACCTCAAGTACCAGTGCACTCTTCCTTCTCTTCCTCTTGAGAACTTAAAATAGCAAAGTCAAGACTACGCTCCACATGGCAGACAAAATCCACTCCACCGGCCGCGGCGGTACATTCCCCCTCCCCTCCACCCCCAACCCCCACTAATCCCTCCATCTAAGGCGCCGGCAACATCGGCGAAGATCCCAATACCTCCTACGTCGAATCCGGCATCACGCGCGAAGGCTACGTCGGCGAAGGCCGTTCCGAGTACTCCGCCGGCCGTGGCGGCGCCGGCAACATGATCCATACGCCCAAGGACTCCCCGGCTCTCAAGCCCCAGCAATTCCCTCCCACAGCTTCCGGCAGCGAGGACTACATTCCAGAGACTGACACGCGGAGCGCGGAGGGGTATGAGAATTTTCATACTGGACGGGGTGGTGGAGGGAATGTGCACAAGGACAAGTATGGGGGCCATACGCATGCGCAGAAGGAGCATGTGGCCGGGGAGAAGAAGGAGGGATTGTTTGAGAAGGTCAAGGAGAAGTTGGGTGGTGGGAAGCATCATGAGGAGGGCAAGGAGACGAAGCATTAGGTAAGGACTGGGGTGTGAGAGAGCAGGTACCTCCGTAGACGCTGAGGCTATGTGATTGCGGATGATTTGGGAGATACCCGTTGGTGTTAGGATGGTATATAGACGATGCAATTCTTGGGATGACGATGTCCAGAACGATTCTGGATGTGCTTCTAGGTGAACGATCGCCTGGTCTTGCCGTAGCTACAATATTTACGTGATCTCAAGCTCCACGTGATGTAGCTTGAGTAACCAGTCAAACGTACCTTCCTTTCCCAACACCATTCTACGTTACTCTGTTCGATACAAGATCACTAACGTGGATCTCGAAGGAGACATTACAAAACGATCGCCGTAGTGTGACTCTGTCGGTAGGTGAACTGTTGCATACTAAAGACACCATTGAGTCACAGCAAGCCATCCTCTCTTTTTCTTCGCCAAAACATCTTCCTCAGATTCTCTGTTATTTCATCATGAAGTCCTCTATCAAGACCCACCAGCTTCAAGGTTCTCCGAGCGATAATGCGACAGTGCAGAGCGTCTTACAGCACCTTCGCGATCCGAGATACTTTCGCACAGCGTTGCCACTTTACCGGAGGCTACAATTTGGGCGCTTCCTGGAGGGTAGCCATCTGCTCACGAATCGGGAGCTTGAGAACGACGAACCGATCAGCGCAGACGACACATCAGAACCGTGGCTATACGCTTTCGTTGATCGCAGCTGCAGACCCGAGACCGAAGTCTGGCTGTTCGGAAGCTGGGAAACCCCCTCCACGCGAACGGACAATGTCCACGTCAACGGAACCTTTGGATCTAGAGACATCCACAATGAAGAGGCCATACTGTCACTCCTCCACAGCCTCCTGCTCGTACTCAAGGCTCTCGGCCTCCCGCCCTCAATCCACGAAGCTCCTGCAGACGCCCCAAACTCCACGGACAACACAGTAGACTCAGCCGGCCTCTCAAAAGCAGACTACGCAGCCCACGCCTCAAGCCCCAACATCATGCTCTGGGGCTCAATCCACGCTCGCACGATCCCTTACCTCAAGACTCTTGACGTCCTATCAGGAGAATCCTCGACGACAGTAGTCCCAAACCACATGTTCATCTTCGACGTCCTCTCCATGACCACACCCCTCGATCTCCCGCCGAGTGTTCGATGGGGAAAGCTAAAAAAAGAGCACTTTGCCCTCGTCCGCTCCCGAACTCAGATCCCGCGGCAGGACCGCACCCTCGGCGCTCTCCCCAATCTCGGCCTCTTCCCCACCCAAGGCACAGAAACGGAGAAATCAAGTCCTGTAGCCTGGGCTTTCGTAGGCTTAAACGCAAGTCTCACGACCCTACACGTCGAGCCCGCGTATCGACGCATGGGGCTGGCGCAGAAATTGACGACGAAGCTGTTCAGGGAGGAAATGGACTTGTTCTTCGCAGACGGCATGGAGAAGCTGGCGCAGGGGTATGTGATTGTCGGGAACGAGGCTAGTAAGGGGATGTGTGTGAGTCTGGGAGGAAAGGCGGAGTGGACGGTTTATTGGGTGAGGGTGGATTTGGGGAAGGTGTGATTGGAGACTGATTTTTCGGAGCGATGGTACATAGACTTATAAATCCGAGGCATGTAGACGAGTATGCAATTGCGACGATTCGGTGCTACGAGGTAAGAGTGTAGTCGATGTCAGGCAAGACAAGAGCATGTCGCACGTGCACGCATTGCATCACGGCTGCGAGCAGATTAAGTACAGAGCTGGCTCTGGTACTGAGGCAGCAGATCTGTACAACAGCGCGGTACACGAGCAGGAGACGCCGGGACCGACATGCAAATTGTGTAGTGTCGACGGCGAGAACAGCGAGAATCTGGCGGAGCACTACGAATGATGAGTCAGTCGATGTTCGAGACCGGGTTCGCCAATTGAGTGAGGTGGAGGTCGAGATATCAGAAAGAAATGAATTAAAGTTGTTGTTGCGTGTTTGTCCTCCTGGACGTGAGTCCGATGAGAGTTAAAAGGTGTTCATCAAGTGAAGTGGGTGGTAGAACTTGCAGGACTTGACGTACCATTTCTCCGGATATCAGGACAGTCTCCTGTGGTAAAGCATGCTTAGCTGGGAGTGAAGGTCATTCAGACACTGTGTCGATGAGAGGCAATACGTCAGCAGAACAGTAAGGTCGCAGCGCCTCCAGCTCCCTTCGTGCCGACAATACAGACCTATCCGCTGCTGTGAGTAGGAGCATAGTAGCGTAAGCGTGGAGAAGTTGTCGAGGAGAGGTAGTGTTGATGGAGCTATCAAATGCGCAAGCAAACTGCACTGTCTTCGCTTCCACTCCACTTGCCTCATAGTCACTATCCTCCTGCTTAGTCGAAGAGACCGAAGCCCATATCCTCGTCTTCCTCCTCAGACTCCTCCTTCTTCTCCTCAGCCTTAGTCTCCTCAGCAGCCGCAGGCGCAGCCTCGGAGGCAGCCGGTGCAGCGGAAGCGTAAGCATCTGGGTTCTTGATGCGGTCCTTGAGCTCGTGGATAGCCTCCCACTCGTACTCGGTCTCAACAGCGACAGCGATGGCCTTCTTGTAGGTACCGATAAGGCTGTGCATGACTGATGGCAGGGTAGGGTAGTTGGCGGCGAGGGAGATGGTGGTGATGGTAGCAATGGCCTGGGAGAAGGCCTTGAGCAGCTGCGACTCCTCGATGTCAAGCACGCTAGCATCGAAGGTCTGGCCGTTGTCGTAGATCTGGGCAATGCTCATACCGTAGGTGAACGGGGAGATGTTGAGCATGTTGAGGAGGGTAGCCTCGGACGGGCCGACCTTGCTACCAGCCTCGACGATCTTCAAGTCGGCCGTGATTTCGATGGTACCACGGGCAATCTTGGTGGGCACACCAAGAGCCTGGAAGAAAGAGGTCTTGCCGGGCTCCATACCAGTGTTGCCGGCCGGGATGAAGACATCGCCCGGAGCGACGGCACCAGCACGGGCGGGTGCAGCGACACGGTTGGCGAGGATCTTCGTGCGGGCCTCCTTGAGGTCACCGTTGGTGAAGATGAAGCCGACATTGCCCTTGATAAATGGCAGGAGGCGCTCGTACTCGGGGCTATCGGCGATGAAGGTCTTGAGCGCACGGCGGACCTAATTGTATGTTAGTCCTGCGCTCCTCGCGCTTGCGATGCTGGCTATGCGCATCTCTTACCATGGTGTTCTTGCCCATCAGCACAACGCCCTCGCCGCGGAGCGACTGGCGGATCTCGTGCATCTGCTGCGAGGCGACATTGTCGACGCCGACGATGAAGATGGACTTGTACTCCTCGAGCAGGCCCTTGAGCTTGTCGAAGTAGCCGGCTTTGTTCGCGGTTCTGCCCCCCATAATGCCGTTTGGTCACTATAGGATTTTTGAGGTCTTATGAACGGTTGTGGTTGTGCTGTGGAGGTGGGAGAGTGCGGGTGGTTTGTGTACGGGTAGTGTCGTCGGCTGGAATTGGCGTGCGGTCTGGTCAAATTCGAAGAGTCGAAGTCTTGGCAGCGGGAGCTTCCCGAGACAGGAGAGACGAATATGAATCTCGACATTTACATCTAATCCCCTCCCAGGCATATAAACATACTCGCAGTAGTCGAGTGTGAGTCACGACAACACTGAGAGGCACGATCGTCAGCGTTACGTTCAGTGTCTGGCTGGTAATACGGACTCACTGAACCTGTCACTCCGGCATCAGCTGTAGGTAATTTGCCTCTGTCTCGATCCATTGGGGCTTGATTGGAACGCATCTACAAAACCGCTCGCCACAGTATCTACGCTCAGTATGCAGGAAGATTTGGCCACTAAGGTCATGCATCACCCCTTCCAATGCATAGCAGGTCTCGAGCAGGGTGATAGGCAGTTCTTGCTTGCAGCATGTGGTGTAGAGCTGCTCGCATACTCGATCGCAGGTCGAAAGGTCGCCTCGAAGTGGTGTTCGGGAATCACTGTAAGTAGCCAATCCCAAGCGAGCGAGCGGATGAGCGCCACGCTGATATGCAGCCAGTGAACCCATATTGATGGCTTGTACAGGATTCAGTCGCCGAGACCGTCAACAGCCATGCCAATTACTCAAATGAACGGCCTGCAAAGAAGCAGAAGATCGATAACAAGACGACATCTCCACCTAGCAAGATCATCAGTATTCGAAGTTCGCCTGATCAGTGTCACGTCGTGGTGGTGACCGACGACAAGGTCATTTACGTACTCAATGTGAGCCCTAATGGCGCATTCACCGAAATCAGTCAACGAGCGATGCCGAAGCGTCCTTGTGCTGTGCGGATCCTGCCGGACTCATCGACCATACTAATCGGGGACAAATTTGGAGATGTGTACTCTCTACCACTCATTGTTTCAAAGTCTAAGGACCAGTCAGCGCAAGCAGAGGCTCAAGAAGTAGAGCGCACAGCGGAGCCCGCTATCTTCAAGCCATCCGCGACGCCTTTGACAGTCCACACGAAGCGTAATCTACGCGCTCTCGAGTCACAGAAGAAGCAGAAGATTGTCACTCCACGCAAGGAGCCCTTAGCGTTCGAGCACAGACTGCTTCTCGGCCATGTGTCGATGTTGACCGACATGATCCATGCAACACGAGAAGTCGATGGCAAGACCAGGCGCTACATCCTCACCGCAGATCGCGATGAGCACATTCGCGTCTCACGCGGTCCTCCACAGTCGCATGTGATAGAAGGCTATTGTCTCGGGCACACAGATTTCGTCAGTAAGATCTGCCTCATACCTGGATCAGACCTACTCGTCAGTGGCGGCGGTAATGACTGGCTTGGCGTTTGGGATTGGCCCCGATGCGAGCTACTGGCGAAGGTCGACTTGCGAAAAGCTATCTCACACCTGCCCTCGAGTGTCGATGAAAAGATCGCCGTCTCGGGCATGTGGACAGTGCCAGTCGCTGCTCAGACCGATCGATGGGCTTTGTGCGTGGCCTGTGAGAAGCTCCCAGCGCTGGTCTTCATCGACTGCTCAGCACTTGGGGATGGTTCGCCTGCAGATACTGCTGTCACTGTCTTCAAAACGGGCGAAGCTCCGGTACTCGATGTCACCTACTACGGTGCTAAGGCCGGATGCACTCTGCTTGCACTTGATGATCGCCGATTCGATGGGTGTCGCGTGCGTGCTGTACAAGTCAATGGGACAGTCGACGACGGCGAGACTGGATCGAAGCTCACTATCAGCGAAGTCGACACGCTTGGCGAACCTCTTTTGCAGCTCAGCGCCTCCACTGGAACCGTTGAAGACAATACAGCGCTTGACAGCTTTCTGTACACGACTGCGAACCTTCGCAAGCGCGGTGGATGGGACGACGAGAACGAAGCATGAGCGAGCACATACTCCGGAACTACATATTCACAGTCAAAGCAGCCTCAGGGCTTAACGTCGCACCAGCCTCCGCTCCCTGCTTCCGCGACATCTGCTCCCTCATCCTACCAAAACACCTTCGATACGCCTCATGGATCTCCGGAACCTCGACATCGACACCCATACCCTGATACTCCTTTACCAACGCCATCAGCTTGGTGCAGTCCAGCTCGCAATTACTTCGATCGGCCTTGATGACCTTCGCCTGCTCTTCAAGAGTAAAGTTCTTCCAACTATACGCCGGATCGACGATCTGCTGGTACAGCGAAAGCACCTCATTATGGCTGATCGCCCCGGGATTCGTGAAGTTGTACACGCCAACCTCCTCCTGCTCGCTCATTGCGATTGCCACTGGCAGGAGATCGTGCAGGATGGAGTTCGAGTTCGGGATATTGACGACGTGCTCGTACTTCGTGATCTTCGTTACGAAGGAGCGAGGGTGCAAGTCGTCGCTTATAGGCATGCGAACGCGGAGGATCAGGACGTCAGGGTATGTGTGACGCATTATCTCCTCGACGTGGGCTTTCGTGCGGGAGTAGAAGCTGCCGTTGAAGTTCGCTGGGTCATCTTCTGTGAAAGGACGGCTGAGGAGCTGCGTGCGGTCGGGTGTGTAGGTTGATGTGTAGATGCCTGTCATCACTTTATTAGCGCCGCTGAGCACATTGCAGATAGGAAGTGGGAAGTATACTCACACCCCGTAGCCATAACACTCAAATGCACCCCTCTCTCCCAGCACAAATGCGCCAGCATCAACAGCCCAGTCACATTACACATGGCAGTCTCCTGCTTCTTCTCTTCACACTGATCGACATTCGGTCTGCCCGTGAAGCCTGCGCAGCAAATCACTCGCGTGGGGTTGAAGTTGTCGAAAACGGCTTCCATGGCCGGGCGGTCTTCCATGCGGACTGTAGTGGAGAGGACATTTTTGTGGGAGGCTGTTAGGAGGGTGTCGAGATGGGAGGCTATCCAGCCGCGGCCGCCGATGAGGAGGAAACGGTTAGGTGTTCGGAGGGGAGACATTGTTGCTAGGGAGTTGGTCCTGGTGGCTTTGTCGACTTCTGACTTGACAGATTGTACAGGCAGGAACGAAAGGCACATAGACCATCGTTGCATTGAGAGGAAAGCCTTAATCTTGGCATACATGTAAGGGCTTGAGAGGGGAGGTTCACCTGGCATACGCCAACATGCCAGCCAATGCAAGGACTTCGCTCGCGCGTCACTTTCGCGCCTCTTGCTGCGTGATGACAGAGTACCTGTGTTGCTGTCAGTCAGTTATTCTCAAACCGTCGGGAGCAAAGATCGACGTACGCAATGATGCCGCCGATTGCCAACACAATGCCTACAAGACTTCCGTCTTTCAGCGGCTTTCGACTCCAGATCCAGCCAAGCACGACGATCGTGCATGTCTTGAAGTGGCCGACGACGGTGCTCGCCACGGGTCCAGCTTCATTAATGATGAAGAATTGGGAGAGATTGATGAGAACAGCTAGTATGCAGCTCTTGCGGAACGTCAGCATCTGGCCAACATCAGCACCCTGATTACACTTACGAGTGCCACAAGCAACCAAGTCCAAACATCCAGTCCCTTCCACGCCGTGACGTCGTCCGAGAACGGAATAACATACAGCATGATCAGCACACTGACAGGCGTCTGATTGAGCAAAAGCTGCTGGCTCGTACAATCAAGCAGCTTGTGATATCTCCCAATCCAGACGGTATAGATCCCACTTGCCACAAGTGCGGTAAAAGCAAACACCACCCCAAGTGGAGTGGTGCCCTTCTCGGAAGATATCTTCTTCGCATCGGTATCAAAGTATCCCACAACGGCGATCCCGGCGCAAACCGGTACCAGCGTTAACGCAGCTCGTAGTGGAATCGTAGCGCCGGATGTGAGGTAGTTGATGAACGCCACAAATGGCGTTCCCAGCGCTCGAACAATCTGGTAGAATTGGATGCTGCAGTATGCGAGCGAGGCGTTGGTGAAAACCACGCTGAAGATGAAGGCCACTGCTAGCGGGATGATCTTGAGTACGGGGACCCGTTTGGCCTGGAAGAAGTTCAGTCGTGGCCGGGAGACGACGTAGAGAAAGAGCGCTGTGGCTGCGAAGTGCGAGGCGGCGAAGGCGACTTGGGCGTGCCGGAGTGCGGCGTGTTGGAATATGTGTTTGCTGACAAAGACCTTGGTGTGCTGTCAGTCGGGTCTGCTGTGGCAGCATCGGTAGTGCTTACTATTGAGACAGTAGCTACCACATTCAATCCACTGGCTGCCCAGAACGTGTTGCTGAAGCCCTCGGCCTTCTTTGGCAGGGATTGTATTTGTGCTTCCTCGTCATCGTGTTGCTGGAGAAATTTCTTCTCCTCGTTACTATCATCGTCACTCTCGTAAGCCTTGGGATCCATCGGTAAGATAGCGGTTTCGAAGACCTAGCAAATCGATCTCCGCGAGTGGCTACGACATTGCTTAAGTGCGCGCGTCTCCAAGCATTCCATGCACCAGGAGCTCATGCAAGGATGTGCAGACCAGTGGCATATTCGTGCTGTTCTCGAGCAAACTTCATCCGACCACCTTCAGCATGGCGGACGGCGCAATCTGGAACCAGTCGGGTAGGCATGGACGGGCTTCCGCACAAACAAGCATCAGGTCGCTAATCCCGTACTTTGCAGTCCGCACAAGCCTCGATTCCCGCTTCCTGAGATTCCGCGATGAAGGCATCTGGCATTCGGCGCCGCTTCTTACAGGACAGACCTGCTTCGAGCCTTTGCCAGACGTCCGGAACATCCTCGTCACCGGCGGAGAAGGCTTCATAGGCTCCTGGCTGGTCCGGCACCTTACAATCAAGTACCCGAATGCGTACAACGTGGTCTCGTTCGATAAGCTCGATTACTGCAGCTCGCTGAATAATGCCCGCATGCTCGAGCGCAAAGCAAACTTTGACTTCTTCCATGGCGATGTGACGCAGCCCAGTGATGTGCTGAGGTGCTTGAAGAAGCACATCATCGATACTGTGTTCCATTTGGCTGCACACACGCATGTCGACTTGAGCTTCGGCAACTCGTACAACTTCACGAAGAATAACGTGCTCGGAACGCATGTCTTGCTGGAGTCGATCAAGGAGTACGGAAAGGTCAAGAGATTCTATCATATCTCCACAGATGAGGTACGCGAGGCTGGAGAGTGCATAAATTGGAAATCGAACTTAAGACTTACTGCTTATGTCCTAGGTGTACGGAGAGGCTTTGGCAGCCGATCTAGCGGAGTCGAGCACCCTGGATCCATCAAACCCATACTCGGCCAGTAAGGCAGCAGCAGAGATGATCGTGAAGGGCTACGTGAAGAGCCACAAGCTTCCAGCAGTCGTGATACGTCTCAATAATGTCATGGGACCCCATCAAGTAAGTGCTCGTGTCCCCCGGAGCGTGCGATCGTGTGGCTGATCGATAGAAAGTACCCAGAGAAGGTCATCCCGAAGTTCATCAACCTACTCCGCCGGCAAATGCCATTGTTGCTGCACGGGGATGGCCAGCACACCCGTCGATACCTCTACGCCGGAGATGCTGCTGAAGCCTTCGATACTATCCTCCACAAAGGCGAGATAGGACAGATCTACAACGTCGACTCCAGAGACGAGATCTCCAACATCGGGCTTGCAGAAAAGTTGCTGAACCTCTTCGGACTGACAGACAAGAGTACATGGATCCAGCACACTCACGACAGAAAGTTCAACGATCGAAGGTATGCTGTTGACGGGAGCAAGCTGCGACAGCTTGGCTGGGAGCAACGGACCAAGTTTGAGGATGCTCTGGCAGCGACTGTCGATTGGTATGGGAAGTTCGAGAACTGGTTCGGTGATATTGAGGGCGTTCTAACCGCTCATCCGGTGGTGAAAGGAGACCATGTGGAACCCGAGTCTGATTTTGCTCCAGCCGGTCATCTGTGCAACGACGTCGAAGCCATCGTGGGTGCGACCAGCAGCGGAATCGTGCATACAAAGGAGCACATCGCCGTACCCAACGGCGTAACCAACGGGTCTCATGTCAATGGGGCAAAACCAGGTGTAGAGATGCAGACTGGTGCGAAGAAGCGGAAGGCAGATGTTATGACCGAGGCCTAAACAAACGATACCATGTTGTTAGGAGCAGCTTCTAAGCAATGTTGCAGGACAACCATGGATGATCCCAAGAGCCAGCGACTCGGGTTCAGCACGTGCTTTCTCCTCGTGAATGGCTCCACGTGAACTGTCTGCGCGCTTTGTCGATCCGGTGGATCACTCATGAGATCGACACATGATGAAACACAGTGGGCTGCTCGCCGTGCGTGTGATCGTCAGCATTCATGTGTCTCAAGTCGACGCTTGTCCATGACAGCGATCTGGCACAGCGCATTTCGCTCTGCGACCCCGAAGACGTCTACCTCCAGGCGCCGTCATTCTGGCATGTTGACTAGTAAGACCTCATCCGCTCCGAGGTGCCAGTAACGGGAAATCACACCAAGACAATAGTCTTCGCGAGCCACTTCGATTTCATATCGAAGTATCGCAAGTTGCTGTACTACACAAGAAGCAGCGACACAAACTCAAATGGTCCTGAAACTCGTTTCTCCGGAGAGATTGACATCCCCACGTAATTCCCAGGGAAATGGCGTGAGCCGCGCACCGCCCCCCGAGGTGGAGGGGAAGTCAATCTCATACATTACTTGTAGAGTTTATTGCGAAACTGGTCAATTTTGGCTTTGTGGGCTAATTCAAGCTTATCGTGATGACCTGCCTTGGCAAACGGAAATCGGCACCCAGCTCTTCGCTTGGCTGCGAGATGGCGCGGGGTCGAAGAGCCACTATTCGAGAAGGCTTAATGTTGCTGCATGAAGAACAACCGGTGGCACGACCGTGGGGTGTATCATCGGCTGACCAACGCAATAGAACGGGTCCAAGTAGGCGACATGGGGCGGAGATCCAACGTTGACCGGCCAAGCGTAGGCTCGCCGTACTCGACATAACTTGTGTTATCCGCCGAAACAGTTTCATCGACCAGACATGTAAAGTTCCACCAGGCCTGTACCCCATACGACCAGGTCAAGTCAAGCACCACTCGAGCTGTATCCATCGACCGCGATCGAAGGATTAGAACACTGTGCTTGCAGCAAGCTATTCTTACCTACGGTGAATGGAGATGCGAGACATTTCGCTCTAGCGCCAACGGCGTCACCAGAGCTCGAGTGGCTTATCGACGAACTCTGCGCATGCGGATGCACACCGCTCGCACCATTGGTGTTATCACACAGTGCACAGCAACTTTGCCTGAAAATACATTCAGCGAGCGCTGTAATGCACATTATGGTTGACGATACTACGCAGGCTGCTGGAGCACGAATCATCGCACATCCTTGCAATCCCGTAGTATCGCTGTGTCGCTGCATAGAGAAGCAATACCGTAGCAGTTGCGCAAGCGTAGAAGGGCGCACGAGCCTTGGTCACGTCTGCTGAAACATGGCATACCGCCTTCTCGATACCCAATGAGCAGCTCGCGCAATAAAGGAGCACTCGGCAGCGCGAATGGTGTGTTCGCAGGGGGCTTGGAGATGATTGCGACCTTGCCGAGGCGAATGAGCGCTGTATCTTCTGTCCGGTTCCCGCAAGCCCGTCGTCGAATGTGGACCCTGAGACTTGAGGTCCGCGAAGCAGGGACCATGCAGGGTAGCGCCTCCCCTGCAATGTGGCTGCTTCTCCATCAAGCCATGATGTCAGTCGGTCCTCCACCTTCATCATTCGCGCGACCTTTTCGCAATGGACGCCGGTCATATTACTCTCGGCTGTCCCCTCGACATATACATCGCTTTTGATCCGCAGAGAAACGTCCCAACACAGAAACATCTCAGCTTCATCTTCCGCAACAGAAGAGATCATCACCAGACATCTGAAACACACACACCGATTCTACTCCACAATACTCAAGACGATCAAGTCGATCCTTTGCCCAAGTGAGAATTGAGCTTCGGCACTGCCCTTCGCCTTGCCCGATCTTCAACCACAGGGAACACTACCGTCGCCTCGACCTGCATCACTCAGCCTGCACCAGCAAAGATCGTCACTGCTATATCGCCCGGACAGTTTAGTTGCAAAGGGGTTCGCCGTCGTCCAGTAACGACTCTTCCTCGATCCAGGAACCATTCAAGCCCAAGCGCTGCCCGTTAAAGGTGGCACCATCGGGACCCGTTGCTTTTGAACTCCCCACCTTCTGAAGCAAGGCACTTAAGCACGCTGATCCTGCACATCTGCCTGGATCTCCACGTTTTTCCACGTTGCCAGGCCGCTGATCATCAACGACTACACTTCATACAAGCCGTCCATACACAATGGCCATGGCTGTCGACAACCGCCAGCACCAACCCTCCTACCACACCATGGGTTACGATGCCATGAGATACGCACAGCCTCAGTTCACCGATCCTTGGGGCTCGAGAGTGGCGACGACACAATCGCAGATGTACGCCACATCGTTACCGACCGCTCCCATGACCGATTACAAGCCTCAGCTACCCAATATCTCTGCTGGGTATTCCGCCCCACAGATGCCGGCGACATCAATGGCCACAGGTATCATTCCAATGGACTCCAACCTTCTGGGGCAGTCTGGCTTACAGTTCCCGCAAGGTGGCATGAGTGCCGCAGGATCATACGGTTCCTCTTACGCGAGTGCAGCGCCCACCAGCGCGTCAATGTATCCACCGATGGCTGCCGTCTCCGCACCTCAGTACTCTGCAGACATCCTGCAAAGGACAAGTCCGTATGGTTACGATCGCCGAACATCGCACCCGTCAGTAGCTACCGATGTCAATGTTGCCAATCAACTCGACGCCCAGACTCTCCAGCAGAGCTCATTGATTGACTTCAGCAACAGACTGCAAACTGCATCAGAAGCAGAGCGACAAGGCTTCAGCGACGCACTTGATGCAAGCCGCGGAATGGTCGCCATGAGCATGAGCCAAACGGACATCACGCCACGCAATATTTACGGCACGCAAGCACCGAGCAGGTCTTCTTCAGACTCGTATGGCTTCCCATCAAGCCACTCATCGCATTCTTCGATCTCGTCTGGCAGCGGATACCAGAACCACTACTCCAGCTCTGTGAGCGAGTATTCTGTAGGCGACTACAGCTCCGCGAGCGAAGTTGAGATGGGCGGTTCACGGACGCTTCCTCGACCATCGGGACTCATTGGCGGCACGCTACCACCTGCGCCACAGTCGATGATGGGCCAGTTCAGCTCGAAAGTCTCCTCCAGCAGTCAGAAGAAGCACAAGTGTAAGATCTGCGACAAGCGCTTCACGCGACCAAGTTCCCTGCAAACGCACATGTACAGCCATACAGGCGAGAAGCGTAAGTCGATCGATCACATCCTGAGTTTCACCAAGTACTGACATTTTCGCAGCTTTTTCTTGCGACGTGGATGGCTGCGGTCGTCACTTCTCAGTCGTGTCGAATCTGCGCCGGCACCGCAAGGTCCACAAGGGCGAGGGACATGACCACCCTTCACCAGAGGACGATGAGTGATCCGACAGGATCTCGTTGGAAGCTGCTTTTGCTTTATCACTGTCGCTACTTTTACTTACCCCTAAAGTTAAGGCAAGGATGCCAGGACAGGCTTGAATGCCAAGGCGAGGAGTTTTAGGCGCAGACCATGTCAATGCCTGAGGGCTTGATACGCTAGATGTACTGTACGATTGTACGAACCACCATAACACTACCCTGTCCCTCCATACGTCCTGCTGCTCCTCAAGTGCTCTGCTCCCGTGGCCAGTCTCATGGTAGCCTCAATTATGGAAAACATCACGTGCTCAGACCCTTCCATCCAGCATTCGCCTCATCAAACTCCCAATTCCACCACGGAACATTCGTCGAATCAGCTCCTGCAAGCCACCAAGCCACAGATCTCATACATCCCGGCAAAGCGGCGGACCCTGCTTTCGACCCTGCGCCAGCCGCCAGCGTCACTCCACTCGGGTGATTTTGGCACTTGACTTCTGCCGGCTTCTATACGCACCCAATTGGAAGGTGCTGTGCGGTGACGTTGCATTTGCGAGGAGTGAGGTTGCATTGGGCTGAGGATTGGGTTTAGGGACGGGCTGCGCTGGGCTGCTGACTTGTTGGTGGGCTTGGCGGACGGGATGACTGGAGTTGGCACCGAGAGGGGAAGGAGCGATGACGATCGTCACGTGCTCAAAGGGAGTTTACTTCTGTCATTGACGTATTCGGTATCTCATACAGAGGTGCGCACAACAGGCAGATATTCCATAAGCGCAGTGAGGAGCCAGAACCATGGTCTGCGTACACGTTCCCGGCCACGCGATATATCAGTCCCCAGTCCGTGGAACATACGGACGTCGTGGCAAACACGCGAAGGAACACGTGCTCTACCACGAAATCGACCATGCTGAGCGTATGCTCTATCGGGACTCTATCAGTTTGTATGTTACGTGCTAGCTAGAGGCGCGCAAGTTCGCTTCTGGGACTCAGCGCCTGCTCAAAAGTGTCCATCCCAGGTCGTCCCACGCGGCACCAGACCAAGCATCTCCCCCAGGACCCCAATGCTAGCAACGAATTGAGGACCCAATGTGGCCATGGCCTGCTGCGCGAGAACGGACAGGGTGCTCACGACTCCTTGTCCGCTAAGCGAGCCCTTTCGACAGGCATCGAGCGCAATGTACAGTGCCCACACGTCTTCTACATCCACTGCAGCCGACCACGCCTGCAGCCCAGCGTCACAGCGAGGCCAGAATGTCTGCGGAGCGCGACCGGTGTCGATGACTGTCCCGTTTGCTTGAGTCTGTTCCCTGGAGCGATCGTAGACTGCCTGGTCGAGACTGCCTAGTCGCTGCGAGCACTGCGTAGACCAGAAGTGGCCGGCGTAGCCTTAATATATCTCCACGATATCCTCGGTCCAGTTCTTTCAAATCCAGTGGGGAAGCTTTGGAAGCTTTGCTGGCGCGCACTCCCAGCACTCGTATATGTTCGCGTCGCCGTATTCCGGGACATTGTAGGAAACGGGATCGTCGTACATCGCCATGCACTCATGGTGCTGCGAACGATTGCAGGTAACGCAGTAGACCATGCCTGGCGATACGCACTTGTCTTCATTGAATGTGCATTTGACTGTTGTAATGTCAAAGCCGGGCATGATGGTCAGTAGAGGCAGTTAAGCTCTGTACTGGAACTGAGTAGGAACGAAAGGCAAGTGTTTCTTTCTACTTATGCGTTTGCTTGGGTGGATGCCGACGTGGAGGCTGGCGTGAAACTCCCAAATTGTCGGAGGGACGAGAACGCACATGTATCCTTCTCCTTCCAGAACGCTCCGGTCATGTACAGTCGCAGGAAATCAACACATCACCTCGGGGGCACTGTAACAATCAAATATAGGTCCGGCCACTACGGAGGACACACCAATGCGGCGATATGTTCCGACTACCTTCTTGCACTTTCTTCACCGCACGATGACAACATCCTGTATCAGAGCAGGGCTACTCAGACAGACCTGTGCAAGAGCTCAAGACAGACTGTTGGCTTGGTTGTCTAACTTCACCCAGCGGACTGTCTCAGGCAATCACTGTTATCTGACTCACATAGACAGATAGCATGGGTGGCCTAAAAGAATGCCGCTATTATGATCATACCTCACGGACGAGCAGATCGTCACTACCAAATCTTTACCAAATCTTGAATTAGCATAATCCAGCATGGCCTCCACGACAGCTGGGAGCATTGTCAACTGCCCATGCCTTGAAATCGATCAAGAAGACCCTCGCAAGTACGTGCAATGCTCCATCTGCAGCACCTGGCAACACCTCCTCTGCATGGGCCTTCCACTCCGCAACTCAGATCTCCCAGATCGCTACTACTGCCATATCTGCCAGCCGACCGAGCACCCTCTGCTCATGACTTGCACAGAGGCCGGCAAAATGGCAGAGCTGGTGGAGATGCGGAACGAGCGTGCGACAATGAGAGGCAGTGGGGGAGTGGGAGGGAGGCTGAAGAGAGAGTGGATGGTGATGGAGTGTCTCCGCCTCGTCAGCCGTGTACCGAATGTCGAGACTCATTGGGCAGCATTCTTCACCGGCGATCCGTCGTGTCTGGCAACTAATGACGATGCTGACGCGACCATAACACTACTGGAGGATCTTTCTCGCGCAGTGCAGAATGCAGTGCGGTACTTAGCATTGCCGGTATTGGAGCAGCTAAGGGCGGACCTGGTAAGGCGGCTGCACCAGAGTGAGGTGGAGCAGGTGCAGGTACTGTGGTGTCTACGCGAGAAGCTTAATCGGGGTATTATGGTCAGGATTAGAAATCAGCAAGGGCAGGAGGCAGTGGCGATGGTGAGGCGGTATTTTGACTTGTAGGCGGACAGAATATAGAAGGACTGGTGCAGTCGTAATGCACTCTGCACAGACTCCTTCCACCTTATCCAACGCCACCTGTGCCCTCTCTGTACAATAATCCGGTCATCATCATCTCACAGCATCACCACCACACCTCCCCACAGTCCCTCTCTCGACTTTTTTGCCCTGCCCTCCAGCACAAAGCCCTTCCCAGTACACTTTTTCGCTAGCCCCATGATCAGCTCTCATCCTCCCCAACCCGCCACACTCAACCCACTCCGCCACAACGCTTGACAGAAACTCCAGCTTCTCTCGGACTTGGTTCGCCCGTACGGTGCGAGTCTGTATGCGGCCGCCTTCATGCAAGAGAGATTGAGTGGTTGAGGCGAGTGTCTCGCGGCCGGAGATATGGTGAGGGAGGAGCGTGGAGTGCGCGGAAAGGTAGGTCGCTGCTTCGGGGGAGAGCAGGGTGGTGGAAAGGTGTAGTGCCGAGGGCGAAAGCACGAGCTTGGTGTGGTCGGGGAAGTGGAGCTAGATATCGTGGTCAGTATTTGCGGCTCGCACAGTGACGAGGCAAAAGGGTAGCTTACCTGCATGCACCCGTCATTGAACACCCAGATCCCCACCGTGCCGACTCGCTGATAAAACCTCACGAAGTTCGCTTCCTTAGCCGAGCCATCTTTGCTGACCGCCTCCTCACCCACTTCGCCTTCAAGACTCTGCCCCATATACCGTCCAAACTTCGCCCACAGCACACCCAACGTCTTCCGTCTCGCCTGCTCAGCAGCAAGCGGTCCCTCCTTCACGCTCCCTAAGCCCTTGTATATTTTCCTCACCAGCCCATCCTCACCCTTGTCTTCTAGAATCTCGAGAGGTATCTCCTCAGCATTGTCAAGGTCTTTACGTACCTTCGCCAACCACTTCCTACCGCAGTGGGAGAAGACGTGCGTTACTGGTGCTGCATGGCGAATGGAAGCGTTGAAAACGCAGCCCACGGTGCCGGAGCGAAGCATGTAGCCTACGCCGTGCTTGTGGCTGTAGTCGACCCATTTCACCACGAAGGGCAGACTATCGGCGTCTGCGGGGTCTGGGCGTGCAGGAGAGGTCGTGCTGTTGGCGAGAGCGGCGGCCAGGTTGTCGCGGAAGAGAGTCAGGCGTGTGAGGACTGAGGCTGGGTCCGAAGATGGAAGGGCATTAGGATTCGTCGGGATCGCTGCGGGTGTCACTTTGCGCGGCCGAGGGACGGTGCGTGACATACGGGGTGGAGGGGGGAGGGTTAGAGCGTTGGTGCTAAGCGCTGATTGTATGTGTCGAGTAGCAGGAGGCTGAGCGTCTGACTCAGGGTCTGAGAGGATCTCGATGACTTCAGCTGGTGGTACTCGTCGGCGAGACTCTTTGAAAGGCGAGACTTGTCGGAGCTCTTCCAGAGTTGCGAATGGCTGCGCGACAGGAGGCGACACTGGTCTGTCGACTCTTCGTGATGTTGCTCCTGGGCGGCGCGCAAGACTTGGGTCTGCGCCTCGCGTCCTCGTCGATGCTGTTCTTGCAGGCTTGGCCGGTGGTGCATCAGTCTCAGCTACCTGGGCTGCCTGCTGTCGCGCTGTAAGTCCGCTGCTCGCTGCAACCCGCAGCGCAGTGGGAGCTGCCAGAGTCTGCCCTCGCTGTCGAGAAGCTGGTCGGGCCATGTCGGGATCCGATGCCACCTTGACTTTCTCCTCAGCATTGGCAGTCTCCTCGCTGATCGTCCTCGCCGCCCGCCGTATCGTGCCAGTTCTTGCTGCTCGCGAAGCAGGTCTTGCTACCGCTTCTGCAGCCCGTGCTGGCCGTGGAGGCGGCGGCATAGCGTTTCGATCAGCTACTGCCGGTCTATTTCGTGCAGCCACCTCATTGTGTGAAATCTCCTTCAGCCCTCTGCTCGGCGGCTGCGAACCAAGTTCCGGCTCAGGTGTCGAATCCTTGCTCATATCGCTGACAGTCGACACGTACACCGTGTCTTTCGGTATCGGCATTGTTGGCGTGGTCCCCATCTGCGCATCGTACTCGATGTCATACACGATGCTCCTAACTCGCGCGCCGCCGGGGAGCTTGAACTTCGATCCCTCCCGTATACTCCCAACACCTGCTTGCTTGCAGAGTTCATACCACGAGTCGGAATATCCTTGCTCTCTCACACTCTTACTCGGCACCGTAGCCTCCATCCAAACCGGCGCCTTCTCCCTCGCGCTCGAAGGGACCCCCGCCGGCACATAAGCAATTTTAAAGAAGTCCTGACTAACAATCTCATCCGGACTCGGCCGCATATCCTCGGGCACGAGCAGACTCGCAACAGTAACCCTCAAATCGTTCGAAATATCGTTGTTCGTCGCGCTCAGCTCCGGCCACTTGTACTCGCCCTGCTTGAGCTTCTTGTAGATTTCCTCCTTGGTGCTAGCATGGAAGGGTGCCTTCCCCACGGCAAGAGTGTAGGCGATGACGCCGATGGACCAAAGATCGACTTTCTCGTTGTGACCTTTGCCCTTCTCCAAGATTTCCGGTGCGAGATAGTTGGGCGTACCGCACATGGTTGTCCGGCGCTTGAGCTCCATCTCTTTCTCCGTCACCAACAGTGCTGCGAGCCCGAAGTCGCCGACTTTGACGTTCATGTCCTTGTCGAGGAAGAGGTTGCCAGTCTTCAGATCTCGGTGCACGATGTGGCGGTGATGGAGGTACTTTACTGCGCCGCAGATTTGGATCACGAAGCGGCGGATCTCGGGGAGGGTGAGGAACTTGCGCTTCTTGAGCATGTCTGCCAGGGAACCGTTGGGACATAGTTCAAGGACGACGTAAATGCTGGTATGGAAGGCGAAGGCGCGGTAGAAAGCGACAATGTTGGGATGGACGAGTTTGGAGTGGATTTGGAGTTCCGAGACGAACTGGAGGCTTGTCAGTCTCCTTCACCTTCGCCTTGATACAGCACTGCCTACCTTCTGCGCAAGCTTCGCCGGCTCCATCTTCGTCTTGACGATCTTGAGCGCAAGCAGCTGTCCCGTCGGCTTGCTGCCCTCATAGCGCTCTGCTCGATGGCAGATGGCGAATCCGCCCTTCCCCAGTGCCGGTCCGGTCGCATAGTTGATGTTCGTCAGTGGCTCCGTAACTATAGGCGGCGGAGGCTCGGCGTGAATTGAGGACGACATGGTGTGTGTGTATGTCGACCTTGTCTGCACTATTGCATTGCGATATGTTCGCGTGTGCTCATCTTGAAGTTCGGGTGTTGGTAAAGTTCACTCTGGCATGGCAACGGATTGTGCACGGACCATGTGCACCAGAGCTCGATACCGGCAAGTAGACGACAACGAGACGCATATGTCCGCTTGATGACATGTTGTATCGATTCGTCAATCTATGTGCAATCATAACATCAGCGCAGCTACATTCAGCGCGCTCACCTCACCACTCCTCCTCCATACTCCCATCCCCAAACCGCATGACCTCCTCCCCATTTCCCACATACCCATTCACCCTCGGCTTGACCCCTAACCCCCCCATCATGCCCTCAACAGCCTCAACCATCTCCACCGCCCCCCTCACCCATCCCGCCCGTTGACAACTAACGCCAAGCGTCCACCGGTACTCCTCAAGCCTCATGCGGTAGAACTCCGCCTCCTCCTCACCGGGACTCGTGACTCTCAGCAACGCTCCGAACGTCCCGATCAGTGCGAAGTTGGTGGCGGAGGCGAAGTACCAGAATGCTTGTAAGTGTTCGGGACGGAGCCGGTTGACGAACTCGAGAGCGGAGATGAGGCGAGTCTTGGCGGCTGCGCGGCAGATGTACAAAAGGTAGGGATCTGTTGGCGTAGCCTGCGTCGGCGTGGGAGTAGGAGAGAGTGACTGCACGATGCGGCGGTGGATGCTGATTTCTGTTGCAAAGTACGCCAAATGCAGATAGCCCGTAGAGCTCAGCTTCGGTGGCCCTTCAGCAGGTGGCGAGGAGTTAGGGGAGAGGGAAGACTCCATCTTGCACTCCGGTGGGAGGCGCGAGAACCAGTCTTTCAGCTTGATCTGCACGGGCTTTGCGCGATTGAGGACGAGTTGCGTGGTATTCTTGCCGGCGCGGGAGAAGTCTGCTTTGGCGGTTTGGGAGTAGAAGGTATCGCAGACTTCGGCCATTATGTTCGTCAGGCTAATCATTTGCATGAAGATGCTGCGTCCTTTCATGGCTTGAGGGTCGTTCTCGTCGTTCGCTGGAGGCAAGGGAGGGATCGACTCGTCGAAGTCTTCTGGGAGTGGTGGTGGTACGTTCCAATCCGAGGCATTGATGTGCGAAGGTCGACCATGCATGACTGCACTCCACTTATCCTGCATGTACAGTGCCCACGCCAGTCGTTTCCGCAGCTTGCGCTCCCATAGCGGGATCGTCCAGTCCGAGCAATCCAGATGCAGCCCGATGTCCTGCCCAAGCGCCACAAGCTGCACAGTAAGAGTCCACGTACTCGACTTTGCGCGTTGCAGTAACAGTAGCCCAGCCTGCACAGCCGAAATCTTGGGCCGCTGCATAGCCATCGTCAGACTAGTAATAGCAATATACTCCAGCCTACTAGTATCAGGCTTCACCTGCCCAGCAAGACCACTCTCACTTCCCCACCACTGCAGCGCAAGTAGATACATAGCCGCCAACAACGGCGGATTAAACTGCCGGTCGCCATGTCGATGCCGATCAAGAAACGCCTGCTTCTGAATAATCGGAAAGCTAGGATGCACATTCTCGAAGTAAATCTCAATCAGCTTGGGCCCATTGGCGCCTACAATCTGCTCGATGTCTGCCAGCGCCTTAGCTTCATCGTCTGGGATGGGCACCTCGGCGTCGGCGTGCGTGCTGAAGTACTCCGTTTCGGTCACTTGGCGAAGGAGGCCGACTTGCGAGTCGGTCTCGTTCTTGGCGTTGAAGTTTCCGAGGCCGATGAGCCGGGCGTCCAAGGCTGTGGTTTGGCCTAGATAGCGGCAGTGGCGGTGGCGTTGGAGACTGAGAGTCTCGTCTACGACGTGAGGGATCTTGAGTGGAGCAGCCTTCTTCGGTGGCGGCAGGGTCTTCCTGGGGACGGTGAAGACTGGCTCACCTCGCGAGCTTGTTGGTGAAGAAGTCTGAGTAGTAGTCGGGCTCCGCTTCTTGGATGGGTTCTCGTCTTGACCAGGACCCTCGATCTTCCGTTTCCTAGGCTGCGCGTTCTCGACAAAAGTACAGTCCTGCTTGTGAAACTCGCAAAGCACACACCGCCGATCAGCCTGCAAGACACACTTGCTCTTCCGTCTCCGGCACCCGTCACAAGGCCGCTCTCTGCGCGGCTTAGGCTGGGCGCTCTGTTGCAGCTGTTTCAAAGCGGGTCGGTTCTGCTTCGCGTCCATGAAAGAGTGGTGATGAGGTGGCATCCAGGCAGCAATAGCCCGTGGCGAAGGTCTCGGAGCCAAGGGCTGTATAGTCATTGCCGCAGCCATGTTGGCGGATAGTAGTAGTGCCTATGCACGACTGTATCTGACGTAGATCGTTGATATCTGGGCAGTCCGTTATAGGTCCAGAGGCTGTCAGATCCCGGAACGGCAATAGCGATGTGTCCAGACGGAACGTGGCAGACGGAGGCTAGGGCTATCAGTAGACGTGATAGGGCTCCGATATGAGTTGACAGTTTGTATGGGTCAGGTTATCTTATCGCAGGTTGCTGCAAGAAGCAACAAGCGTGCCTGGCTTTGGGGCGAATCAACTATGATCCGCAGAGTCGCAGAGGGCAGAGATGAGAATGAGGTGTTGGTGGGTTTTGGGTGTCATTGGATTGACTCGATGTTACTGACAGAAAACGCTCATACTCATCTATGACTTGAAGAAGGCAAGAAAGTGCGCACACGCGAGCAAGGTCTCGTGCGAGGGCTATAAGCTGACATTATGGTGCTCACCGATTACTACCAGTACATCACGGACAACGCGGAATCCCTCACAGCAGTGACAGCAAATGCCCTCGATTTCCCGATGTTCGCTGGTCGCATCACGTAAAATGGGGAATCATGTACATAACGAAAACGGCGTTCTTAGGTGAATGTGCTACACAGCCTTTGACATGAAAGATAAGGATGTTGGAAAGCCAATGAGAAGCGGTCGTTGGCTGTCATCTGGAGTTAGAGGCAAAGCATGGGGGGTATTGAGCATTCTGTGGAGTGGTAAAGCGGAGTTTTGCTGTCTCCAGATTGCGGCAGGAGTAAGGGTGGAGGTCTGCTGTGTAGCATGTCGAGACGGCTCCGAGTGGAGTCTCAGCTCGATGACAGACGGGTAAACATCGCGATGATCCGGTAGAACATCTGCCGGCAAGTGAGATGTCACTCTCATGTTGACAGCTACACGGACGCCGCCTCCGCGATGATAGAGACCGACGTCACGCGTATAACTCACAAAGGGCAATCCTGTGATACCAAAGATTCCACCGTGATAGCGAGAGAAACGAGGCTGTGTGAAAAGAGCACAGATCTCGAGTCTGGAACTCGTTGACCGCGATACGACAATGCTCTTCGACAGATTCCACGTACTCGAAGAAGCAGTAGGTTGCATATCACCGCTGAACTCATCATCTCTCAACCCTCACTCACAACGCAACTCCCACAATTTCCCCCAGCACCCCCGTTTTCATCCTCAGTCCTCCTTCAGTCCATCCTCCCTCCCTGATAACACTCTCCAAACACCGCACGATCTCCTGGCCGCTCACTCTTTCCATCCTCCCCCTCAACTCCACCACTTCCACAGCATTCATCCCCTTGTCCAGCAGATTCGCTAGCCGCACCTGCCACTGCACTTGATAGCCCACTGGAACGTGGTCGAGATTATTCAACGAACAAAAGGCAGTCGGCATGTGCGGAGCGAGCAGTTGGCGAATGGCTTCCTTGTGATCGGAAGCTGTTGCTGCGACGTTGAAGGAGAGCCGGAAGTGCTGCTGCGGGTTGCATTTGAAGCAGCCGTAGCGAGCCGCTACGTACTGCTGAGCGTTGTGCTCATGGCTTCCGATGGGATGTACGCCGAAATCGAAGTCCCGGAGGCACTCTTTGTGCTGATACTTCTTGCATTTGGTGCAGCGTAGGTAAGATGCGGGCTTTGTAGTGTCGCCACAAAGACAGGCGACTTCGGAGGGCGTGACGTTGACGTAGAGGTACTGCGCGTTGCGCGAGGTCGTCGACGAGGATGCCATTGCCGTGTTAATTGAACGCGATCGTGAGTAAGGAGTGCTTGTCGTCTGCTGTGGCGGCAGAAACGAGGACGCGCTCGACGAAGTCCGTTTCTTTGTGTGTGTCGTGGAGTATATATACGGAGTAATCGAGAAGTGGAAGTCAATAATGAGAACTTTTCACAGCAGACAGAGGCGACGTGATCTCATTTATGCCCGCGACTTCCCTCTCTATTGTCCCGCATACAATACGCAAGAATAACCCAGACCCATCTACCCGCTTCCGCTCCTTCACTCCCACGCACATGTCAGCATGCTCGTGCCCAACCTACCCTTCCCGTCTGCCAAAGCCGCCGAACCCGCTACCATCACGGCGGAAGAACTTGCCTAGTCCTTTCAAGTTCTCGTTGAGGGCCTGCGCACCAGTCTGTCCCCTCTCGTCGCCGTCGACAGCTCCTAGAGGTGGGCTGGTAGTCCGACTGGCGATGCTCGTGCTTGTCGCGCCGTTCACCGCTCCGCCGAACTGTGGCGAGCCGAATCGGTCTACACCTTGCCGTGCAGCGTCCATGAGCGCTGTGCCGAAGTTCGCGGGATCGAAGCGAGCTGGAAGTGAAGGCGTCGAGTGTGAAGCCGCGCTGTCCTTGAGGGCGGCTAGACCGAGCGCTGGACCTGTGGAGGGCGCTGCAAGGTTCAGTGATGAGATTACTGGGTTCACAGCAGGTAGAGTCTCATTAGCAGGCGTGGACTTGTGCACACTAAAGAGCTCGAGCAAATGTGCTTGCTCCTGTCGTTTGGTGATGCCCTTCAGTTCGAGGATCTTGCGGAAGTTGCCTTCGGAGCGGTCGCGGACGTGGATGAGATAGGCTTGTACTAGGCCTTCGGGGGGTGATGCGCGGACTTGGAGTGTCTTGAGCAATGGATCTAGCTTCGCGGTGATCTGAGTGACCCTTTTGGCAAAGGCTTGATTGACCGGCGTGCCTGACTCTGCATTGAGGGTAGCGAGGGACGTGAAGCCCTTCTTCAGCACGTAAGAGTCCAGTAGCATTTGCTCGGCGCCAGTCTCGGATACTGCACGGCACATTGGTATGGCGTGGATGTAAGACATGGTGATGGCTTCCACCAGATTGTCGCAATAAGCTCGAGCATACTGTGGCTTGTGCAGGTGGCGCATGATCTCTTTACTTCGATCGTTCATGCGTTGGAGCATTACCATCACGTAACCGCTCTGGTCACCGACCGAGTCCATCTTGCTCCATGGAACATTGCGCATCTCTCGCCAGGCTGGCTCAAGGTCCATTTCAGTGCGATGTACGAGCGCTCTGACGCTTGCCGAGGCGACGCCCATGAACGCATCAGCAGAAGTCTGCAGGTCGACTTGGTCTCGCAGATCATCGTCGATGCGAGCTTTGATCTTCTCCTCTAGCTGGTTGGTGGTCGTGAAACAGTAGTCGGCTGTGTTGAGTACAATGATGGTGTCTTCTACTGATGGACCTTGCGCGCCAGACTTCTCCGAGAGGAAGTAGAACAGTACCTGCTGCGCATAGGTGTCGAGATACTTGGTGAACGTCTTTGACAGCTCCAAGAGCTTGTTGCCTGTCGATAGCTTGGCGCACTGAGCAAGCGTTATTCTGTAGTGGTGGAAGAGCTCTGTCGACGACGGGATCACCAGCTGACTGTGGAAGTCCTCTTCTGCATTGCGTATCGGTTGCTGTCTATACTTCGGCATAAGCGATGATAGCTGACGATCTTGAGACTCCACCCAGATGCTGAGGTAGGGCTCGAAGGCTTCCGAGATCGCCTGGCTGAAGCCTAATCGCTTCTCATCGCCACCTGAGGTGACAGTGTCCATCGATGATCGGCTGTTGCCCGCAGAGAATCTCCGCTCTAGGCTGTGCTCGAAGTCGAGGGTCTCCTGCAAGCAAGACAATAGCAGATTGACGTCCGGTGGCTGGCCATCGCTTCTTCGCATCGAACGCTGCAAGATGCCCTTGTAGTCTTCGCGCGTACCCTCGCAGTAGGCATTCGCGAGCATCTCGTTAACTTTCCAGTACGGCGGAAACAATGCTGCGTGCTCCGCATCATATGTCTTGAGCATGCGGTTGAACCAACTGTATCGTCTTGAGATGTTGTCCAGTGATCCAGCTTCATCGTTGCCGCGAAAGACTTGCCTATACTCTCGAAGCTGCGTGTTGCAGTACCAAGTGATCAGCCGCGATCTTGCATGTTCGCCCAACGCATCGATCACCATACACGCTTCAGCCAGCATTGGCCGCTTCTGTTGTAGCTCGCCCTTCGCGAACGCGATCTCAAAGTCCTCACAGACTTGCTCCAACAACTCGCGCTGCAAGTCTGCGACGTTCTTGGATAGTGCAGCGATCTGGTCTATACTTCTATAGCTCTTGAAGTGCGCCATGAGCTGGATGACAGCCTGCAGCAGGTGGGCGCACTCTCTATACTGCCTGCTCTTGCTCAAGCCTACCAGCTGCTCATGCGCAGTCGTGAGCATCTGCAGCCTCTTCAGAGCGGTCATGGACAGCGTGAGGTTCTTCTTCGTGCTGTCCAGCCGCTTGATATCCGCTGTCATCTCTGTGATCGTCCTCTCCGTCTCAAGTGCTCTGACCCGGACACCTTCGATTCTAGCGAAGAGCCCTGCCAGCTCGACTTTCGCCTGCTGGATGCGCTCGACCGCATCGTTCTCGGGCGACGTTTGGATGGCGACCAGGGAGGAGATGTCTGAGTCGAGATCATGTTCGTAGGTCCGCAATGAATCTGAGATCGTGGCTGCTTTGGACAGGGTGGAGGGATGCGAGAAGAGAGCATTGAGATGATCGATTGGGTCATAGTCGACTGCGCAGTCTATTCAGTATGTTTACGGTTTACGGCCAGGAAATATGTTCATACCCGCGTCGAGGGACTCAGCCATCGCAGACCCGTTCATGATATTGTCGCGTTCTCATCGAGACATCCGCCGCTCTACGACCCTTCCGCAGCGCCCGGTCACTCCCACCTTCGGCTGCGTCGTTCAGCTCTCAGTTATGCGACACGAATGCACGTCTTCATGACATATCGAGTTCAAGACACCTTGATATTTACTGGACCATATCGGACTCCGAACTCCGCCCGTGATGCGGCGTTTGAGACAGCTCACTATCGTGAATGCAGAAGGTGAGGCAGGCAAAGTGGAGGTCGATGGCGATCATATCACGAATCCCATCATGTAGCTTCTTGAATCTGTAAGTACTATCTCTCCTCTTCTCCAACATCAAGCTTCACCACATCAAGATGGAGAAGACACTACCAACCCAAGAGCTCCCTCAGCCTCCAACAGCACCTCGCAGGTCGAAGCGAACATTCGCCCCAGTGCTGCTGTTTCTAGCTGCAACGGCCTACTACTTCTCCCCGTCTGGCCTTCTGCCCAATGTGAAGCACTCAGGCCACCATGGCAAGCATCACGCTGTCCCACAATGTGCTCAGCCAGCGCCCCTCGTCCCAGCGAGCACCCCAAAGCTCCTCGCCGCCTACGATAGCCTTTCCAGTGAGGCATTCCGGAAAGCCAGCATCCTGCGCCTCTCAGGTGCCGTTCAAGTACGCACAGAGTCGTTTGATGACCTAGGACCCATCGGCGAGGACAAAAGATGGGAGGCAATGTACCCATTCGCAAACTATCTCGCCGCCACCTTCCCTCTACTTCACTCGCACCTGAAACTCGAGAAAGTCAACACACATGGCTTGATCTACACCTGGGCTGGCTCGAACAGCTCACTCAGCCCCACGATTCTCATGGCCCACCAGGACGTCGTACCAGTACCGGATGCCACGGTCTCAGCCTGGACTCACCCTCCATTTGCCGGCTTCTACGATGGGAAATACATCTGGGGCCGTGGCGCGAGCGACTGCAAGAACCAGCTTATCGCTATCATGGAGACAGTCGAGACGCTCATAGCTGCTGACTTCACGCCCAAACGGACACTGGTCCTCCCCTTCGGTTTCGACGAGGAGATCTCCGGCCGTGAAGGAGCTGGCTCAATCGCCCCGTTCCTCCACGAACGCTACGGCGACAACGGCATCGCCGCCATCGTAGACGAGGGAGCGACCTTCGAGAAAGCCTGGGGAGCCACCTTCGCCAAGCCCGGCGTGGGCGAGAAGGGCTACACTGACGTGAGCGTCATAGTCCGCATGCCTGGCGGCCATTCTAGTATCCCCTCAGACCACACCAGTATCGGTGTGGCAGCTGAGATTATTCAAGCCGTGGAAGCAGAGCAATATCCTACCTTCTTGGCGGACAACAATCCCTACCTAGGCCAACTGTACTGCGGTACCGAGCACGCCCCGAACTTCCCCAAGAAGCTCTCCCAGCTCCTCGCTACCCACGTTTCCGCTCCAGTCTGCCCAGCGATGCAGACAAAGCACAAAGATGCCCTAGCCCTCGAAGCCGCCAAAGCCGGGCCAGGAACAAAATACCTCATGCAAACCTCCCAAGCCGTGGACGTCATAACCGGTGGCGTGAAGACCAACGCACTCCCCGAACGGACAGAGATAACCATCAACCACCGCATCAACGTCGGCTCCACGCCACAGGAAGCCTGGTTCAAGATCTCCAAGATCGCGGAGAAAATCGCGAAGAAGCACAACCTTACGCTGCAAGCCTTCACGCCCGCGAAGGAGATCCCTAATTCCATCACCCTTCGCGCGTCCAAGACTACGTTGCCTGTTGCGCCTATCTCGCCGACGCTGACGAACATCACATCTCCGTACTCCATTCTCGCAGCCACTACGCGGGCTCTATATGGCGAGGACACGATTGTTGCGCCTGGCATCATGACTGGGAACACGGATACGAGATACTATTGGGCACTGACGAAACACATCTTCCGCTTTGGGCCAGGGTATGATGCTAAGCTTGATAATGGGCTTGGCAATATTCATACGGTGGATGAGAAAGTGAGTGTGACGAACCATGTGAATGCTGTGAAGTGGTTTTGGCTGTTTGTGGGAAATATGGATGCTGCAGAGTTTGAGTGAACGCGATAAGTAGAGTCAAGGCGTGATCCATGGGACGGGCGAGGTTTCGACATGAATGAGAAGTGTACGTGTAGAAGACTCGTAAACTCAAGCTGGGGAACAGAGCACGTGTCAAGGCATGGAAACTAGAGCTGCGATGTGTACATCACTGTCCAAATCTCGCACATTTCCGTGATTGTCTTAGCTCATGCACTCGGTCTTCAGCAAGATGCCCTCTTTACTTCGCCCGACGCCATGAACGCCTCGCTCAATCGCTTGCACACTATGCCAGCGAGCATGTGCCTGTACACCATGCTCATCCGCCTGACCATGCCTCAAGTCCCAGCCTGTCCAAACCTCTTCTCAAACTCTTTGAACAGTCTCGGACTGATTTCATCTGAGCTGTTGCCCGTGACGGTCCAGAGAATACCCATCTTATCATAATGCTCGAGTAGACTCCTGCTGCTCTCTTCGAAGCGGTGCAATCTCTCCTTCCACACTTCGGGCTTGTCGTCCTCCCGCTGCGTCAACGGCTCGCCGGTGATGTCGTCCCTGCCTTCCACTTTGGGTTTGTTGAACGTCAGGTTGTATGTCCGGCCAGACGGTTGGTGGATGTAGCGGTTACATATCCGATCCAGGATGATCTCTGTGGGCGTAGAAATATTGACTACGAGATTGATCGGGATCAACTCATCGAGCTTGTCTGCCTGGCTTGCCGTGCGCGGAAAGCCGTCGAGAATGAATGAGGCGGATGGCGAGTCGCTGTACTCAAACTCATCAGCGATCTTGCGTGGCGGCAAGCGATTGGAGAAGAAGTTGTCGTTCTCGATCAGAGTATCTTGAATCCCGTACGGCGAGGCGAAGTTCAGCGTCAGGGGCTTGGGACCACCCGGTTGCGTGAGCCAGCCACGGGTCAACAGAGTGTTCTGGATTAGGCGTAGGATCATCGAGTCGGGCACCAGGGCGCCAGTCTTCATGAGATGCTCTGCCTGTATGCCTAGAGGCGTGCGATTCCGCACATTGTCTCGCAGGAGGTCTCCTGAACTTATGGACGACAGCTCCTTGTATCGCTCCAACATGCGTGCGCTCTGGGTTCCCTTCCCCACGCCCGGTGCGCCGATGAGAATCACCCGTGCAGCTTTCCGGAGCTTCATATCGTCTGATGTGAGGCTCGAACACTTCAAGGAGAATCTGCGCGATCGTCTAGTCAAGTATGCGATCGCGATAAGTGCTCGGCTTCACGGTCTCGTGCTTGCTTTTGGGCCGAGGATGAGAGGCTCGTAGGCCGAGCGGCGATTGATCAGCTTATGTCGTGCATGCTGGCGGTGGTGGACCAGGAAGCGAGGGCGCAATAAGGAAGACCAGATCACCGAAGTATATGCGCTGACGACCTTACGATGCGACCGAGCTGTTGAATGTTGGAGCTTCCTTCCGCGCATGGCGCTCGGTATCGCTCCGCACGAGCCAGCGGCTCAGCTAAATCCGATAGCCGAATCTGCGGGTGAAGTGAAGTGAGATCACGAAAGCGCACGTGACATTGTCATCGCTCTTTCCTCGAAGAGTCCAAGAGAATGGGAAATGGGAATATAGACGTGATGAACGGGAAGCGTGCTGAGATGCGGCATTCATTCGCACGAGCATATTAGTCTCACCCAGTGTAACGATCATTAGTACCAAGAATAGTTGAGAAGCTTCATCAACGGGAGTGCCGGAGCGTTCCTGACTCCGTCGCGTGGAACGTGCGTGTCTCGTAGGGCTGTTGAGTTGACGGCCGAAAAGTGTCCCTGATGATGATGAACGTGACTTCTGCCTCATCGCCAACTGCATTCCAGTCTTGTTCATCTTTCCGGTTATACATCTTCATTGTGATATCATCTGCTGTTCCCTCCATCCACAGCATATCGCTTACAGGCGCACACTCCTGTCAACAATATGCTTTCATCACGATATGCGAGCCAGCTCGCCCCTTTGGTGCTTCGTAACGGCGCGCGCACAGCCTTTGCACGCAATGTACGGATAGGGAGGCAACTACCTGCCATCGCCATCCTTGTCCCTCGCCAGGCATACGCCACGGAGACTTCAACACACGGCGGCGATGGCAACTTTCCGCCCCCCGGGTTCAACGCAGATCAAGCCAAGAAGCCACTGCCAAAGGACCAACAGACGAAGCAGGCAGCAAAGAAGGCCGACGGCAGTAAAGCGCCCGAGGTCAACATCCCAGCCGCGCAACCCACAGAGCATCCGCCTACTTCCGCCGCAGAGTCCCACTCCATCACACAGATGGCAGCAGACAAGTCAGCAACAGACAAGCAAGACGAGAAGAAGCTAGCACGCAAGGAAGAGGAGAAGAAATCTCTCACGATTCGGCAAAAGATCATGAAGGAAGTGCACCACTACTGGGATGGCACGAAACTGCTTGCCACGGAAGTCAAAATCTCCTCGAGACTCGCCCTCAAGATGGCCGCCGGCTACGAGCTCACACGTCGCGAACACCGCCAGCTGAAGCGCACAGTGCAAGATCTCGGGCGTCTGGTGCCATTCTCGGTCTTTGTTATTGTGCCTTTCGCCGAGCTGCTACTCCCGGTCGCACTGAAGCTGTTCCCTAACATGCTTCCCTCGACGTACGAAGACGCAAAATCGAAGGACAAGAAGACCTCCACCCTACGCGCCAGCCGGAAAGAAGTCTCGCAATTCCTACGCTCCACGATGCGCGAATCTGGCATCCCTATTTCCGCCGTGAACGCCCAGCGCGAAGAGTTTACAGAGTTCTTCCGTAAGGTGCGGTCCACCGGCGAGTCGCCTACGAAAACAGATATCATCAAGGTGTGCAAGCTGTTCAAGGACGATCTGACACTAGACAACCTGTCTCGGCCGCAGTTGGTGGGTATCTGCAGGTACATGAATCTCTCCACCTTCGGCACAGACGCTATGCTGCGGTACGGTGTACGGAGTCGCATGATGCAAGTCAAGCGCGACGATCGCGCGATCTCATATGAGGGCGTCGAGTCGCTATCAGTCCCTGAGCTGCAGACTGCTTGCGCTTCGCGAGGTCTGAGAACGCATGGCATGTCACCCGGCCGCCTTCGCGACGACCTTACGCTCTGGCTTGATCTTCGTCTCAAATATGGTGTCCCCTCAACCCTCCTTGTGCTCTCAAACGCCTTCATGTACGCCCAAGGCAAGGAGACAGAATTCGACTCCCTCCTCGATGCGCTGCAGGCAGTCCTCTCGAGTATCCCAGAAGAGCTCTTCCACGAGATCGAACTTGAGGTCCACACAGCCGAGGGTGCGGCAACGAACAAGCAGCGTCTTGAGGTGCTGAAGGAGCAGCAGGAGCTTATTGCTGAGGAGAGCGAGCAAGAGACAGCGAGCGGAAAGGAGCATGTTAGTGATCGGGAGAGCATTGACGATGAGAGGGAGGAGGGGACGATGATGAAGGCTGGCGAGGCCAATGCCAGAGAGGTCGAAGCGGATAAGGTGGAAGAGCCGAGTGCGCCTGCGGCTGTGGAGGATCCGGTGAGCAAGGCGAAGCAGGAGACGAAGGCATAGGACGGGAAAGCGTGATGGGCATGAGATGGGCATAGATGATAGAGATCTGAAAAGATGGGTATGGGACGGCTCGGGAAGCCTCAGCTCAATTGTATGGCATATGTCAGTTTCTAGAGCGTTGCTGTACTGAAATGCAATGACAGCAGATCTTGGCTTCGAGACCGGCTGCATACTCGCGCCTGCTGCTAATAAGTCGACCTCGCGATCCCGACAGCAGCATTTCCTGAATCAGTCTGGGAACTCGACCCCTTGGGCTTTTCACACCATAAGGCACCCTTTGACTGAGACGCGCATCATTCGTTGTTGTCGTCAACGCGCAGCTCATGTCTGGAGGTCTTGGCGCGACTCCTGCGATCCGTCTCAATGTAGTCCTACAGAGCGCACCAGATGACAACAAGACATGTACATCTTCATTCATTTGCATCCCTTTGGGTAGTGCTCGAGTACTTCTGCCCACCTGCAAAGTCTCCACCGCCATCATGAGAATATGCTGCAGAACTAAGTCCAAGGACGAGAGCCATTGTTGCTCATATCTACAGAAATGAAACTCATTGTCCGAGAAGTTGCCTCGTGGCGTGATGCGACACATGACTTGCATGTACCTAAAACGTAGACCTTTGGGTGTCCAAATTTAGAAGAGGCTGCGATGCGCTGCGGCGTGCTCGCATCGAAGGCAGAGTACCCTTGTATTCCCTTTTGATTATGTTGCAGAGGTTGGTATACCACGCTACTTCCTCTCGACTGACTGGGTGGGTCTTACTGTATGATAGCCGACACGTGCGATCTTTGCGGCTTAAACAGACAAGATAAGTAGCAGCAGGTGGTCACGAAGCTCTGCGGCTGTACTGGGCACCGAGACGCAATGCTCCGACCATTTGGCAATGTCACCGTGCTGCCGCCAGCACAGTGGCACGCCGAACCACAGAGTCGAGGGACTTTTAACATCCTGTCAAATTGTCTGATCACGATGTTGCTGTGCATATGGACTTCAGTCCACCTCAACCTACCGGAACATAGGAAGGAGCATGCCCAGGCTTATCGAAAGCTGTCATGGATGTTGATTGGACTGCTGGTCCCAGAGTTCGTAGTCTGGAATGCTTGGGAACAGAGGAAGAGGGTCAAGCAGCTGAGTGCTCTAATGAGTGCAGAGGGCTTCATGGGCGAAGATTTCACAACGTGGCAACGATGTCAGCGATGGGTGGAAGCATTGCGCTTGGAGCTGCAAGTCATGTTCTTCCTGAAAGCTCGAGACTGGCCAGAACTCGCTTCGGGCCAGCCACGTCGACGACACAACGGACGCGTGCATCCTTGGACCGATGTACACAGCTGGTATGTGGTGATGGGTGGCTTAGCCTTCGAGGACACTGCACCGGAGGAACTTCAATTCATGCCCTGGGGCGAACAGCGCGTAGTGCTGCCCGCGGAAACTGTCGAGTGGCTCGCTAGCCGTCGTCCAAACATCATACCGGACTTCTCACGAGAATCTGTTGAGGATAAGAGTAAGTCTGATGGCCTGGCGAAGCTACTAACCTGCTGGCAAGCAGGGTTCTTTTGCATACAGTGTGTATTCAGATTAAGCCAAGGGCTTTCAATCACATTATTGGAAATCAACGTCTTCGCCCATGCGACTTGTGCGCTGTGGTTGTTCGTTCTATGGTGGGACAAGCCTCGAGATGTTCAACAGCCGGTCTTGCTAGTCGATTCAGATGCTTTAGACGTATGCGCATGGCTGTGTTCCGTGGTGATCGATAAGCACAGTCTCTATGGATATCGGCCTGTAGAGTCCCAGACAGACTGCCGCGTCTTACATGGCGGAAGAGGCTTTAGTGTCGACTTCTCAGAAAATAGCACCACTTTTGGTCTTACCAAGCAACTGTGTCTCAAGGTTCTCGACACGTACTGGACCTGTGAGAAGCACAGCTCCACACAAGACGGAAGATACGAGGCTATACTGTCTCAGCGTGACATGCAGCGCCTGGCAAGAGCGTACGAGACGACTCTGGCATGGGGAACGGAGAGCACGGTCACCTACTTCGCCCTCATTCGCTCCGTCAATTGGCTTGCTCACATAGGCAGCGTGATATCGCAGCTACTCGGTGTGAACGAAGTCAGACATGTGCGGAGCCGACTGTTCTGGGAACCACTTTTAAGTTTGACGTTTGCAGGTGCGTGCTACGGAGGGCTTCACGCGACAGCCTGGACTAGTCCATTTCCTTCTCGGGCGGAAACATTGTTATGGCGGACGGGTTGTATTACCATACTTCTTGTAGGGCCCGCGAGCGCCGTCATCGTCGCCATGAACGCTGCACTGGTCGGCGTATTGAGTTTTTTCCAAAGAGCGTTTGCTTGGTCGAAATCTGTGAGCGAGGTCGTTGCGCTGTGGTACGTCAACAGCTTGTTGTACGGTATCATATCCATCTTCCTCGGCTGGTACATCTTGTGCCGCACCTTCCTCGTGGTCGAGTGCTTCATAATGGTCGCTCACATTCCGGAAACCGCGCTACATGTGCCCAGCTGGGCTAGCTACGTGCCACACATATCATAAGCTTTGCGTCATATCAGCGAGCGCCTAATCTACGACCCACTCTTCGGCCCAGAAGTCCAAAAGGTTCGCAAAGTCGACTTCACCCACGATGCTCCTCAACTCCCTCAGTCTCGTCAAGGCTCCGCCATGACCGAGAGGTCCGGGTATGGTGACCATGGGCGAGCTCGATTCTCTCAGAGCTGCAACCTCATGACGATTGCTGAGCGCCCGTGCCAGGGCTGGGACACTGAAGAAGAGGTCCGTCGTCCTGAAGACAGTGTGCTGGTCCATCGCCTGGCCTTGCTCGACCGAAGCAGCAGTGCAGAGCTGCAGCAGATCGAAAGGCGTTGCTGTCAGCTTATATGCACGGACTGGCCTGGCAAGTGCTCCAACGTGGCGAAGTAGGAGAGATGGCAGTGCAGCCAGGGATGCGATCGGAAGTGTTGGAGGATGTGGCGGTCCAAACAGCGCGGCTTGCAGTGCAGTGTAGCCTTCCAGTCCAGCCATGTTGGTTGTGACAGAGCTGGCTAATGCTGAAGAGCAGGAAAGCAGGAAGACTAGGGCCAGGTCCACGCCGCCGGTCAGAGCTGTGAAGTGCTCAATGCGGGTCAGACTCCCTGGTAGTGTGTCTTTGGTCGTGTCTGCAGGCGAGAGTAGAAGCACGCGAAGCTGTCGCGTGGTGCTTCTATCGGTCGGATTGAGCGGTATCGCAAGATCATGGGTGCCTAGATCGTACTCTGCGCGTGCATTTCGTCAGTCACATGTCTGGCTCCAGCTACTAGGTGCTCACATACCTCGCAGGCGAAGCTGAGGGGTATCGATGAGAGGTTGCACAGCACCTGCGAATGCCTGACGGCGGCGGAGGGAGGTGCAGAACATCTTGATCGTCGTGGAGACTACTCAGGCTATCCTTGGAGGTCCGCATGGGCGGCTAGGATCGGTAGCTAAGAAACGACTGGTGAAGTGAGGTCGGTGCCAAGCATTTCCGTGACTGCCTCGATGCTATGATGTGTTGTCTTGCTCTATAGTGAGTTGGGTATCTTCATATATACGTACAATTAAATCTATCGTGTTCTGCTACTCGCAGACACTGTGTCGATCCGGGCTGGATCAGGTTGCGACGCCACTGCATCAGCCTGCACGTCCTTCTGCTGCGGTGATGCTGGCCTCTTTAGCTCTGATATGACTTTCGCAGTCGCAGTGTCGACATCAGTCTTCACCACCTTCACAGTAGTCCCTGACTGTGCTTCGATGTTTTCCTGCTGGGCAGCTCCAGGCATCACTCTCTCCCACCATCCCACGGGGTTGTACCATGCTCTTGCCGTGTCCTCCTTTGGCAACTCCACGGCAATTGGGAGATCCAGTCCGGACTTGATCCTGATCCTCTCAAGCTCCGCTTCCAGCGTGTCAAGCCGCTCCTTAACCTCATCCCTCCTATCGCTAGCCTTACTTCGACTCCTCCAGCTGTCCCAGACTAGCAATCCCACTGCAACCCCAAAGATGAAGGCTTCTGAGAAGAAGTTCGCTCCGAGCTCGATTGCCTTTGCCTCGCTGAGTGGTCTGATGTTGACCTTAGGTTTCTCCTCCTTCTTCGTTGAACCTCCCGTCTTTTCCGCCTCCTTCGCCTGCTCCTCGAGGAACTTCCGTTGCTCCTCCTCAGTCCGTACTATGGGCACCTCGGCAGCTTTGCGCCTGTCTTCCTCTTTCTTCCGTTCGCGCTCAGCCATCCGCTCCTGAGCTGCATTATCGTGAAGTATGCCAAGGCGCATACGCATGTCCACCCGGTGAACCCATTGTGCGGAGGTCACGGCAATATGGCGAAAGCCTGGGTGCTCTTTTGCTTGACGTTTTATAGAATTCTGGTGAAGAAGGTCAGAAATGGTAATTGCATTGGATCATGGAATCAGAGCTTACGCCGAGCGGTTTGGCTGCTGTTCGGATAGCGAGGGAGAGGAGCTTGAAGGTCAGGGACATGATCTTGGGAGGGTGCTAGGACCCGACATGCAGTGTTCAGTCCATAGCGCGCACGAATGAGGAGTCTATCTAGATGCTGTCGTCGTTCAGCCTATTGTACTGCGGTGACCGTTCAGATTCGATGGTGACACTGCAGACGCGCTTTGACCAGCCCAGCTCGCACTCGCATCGATCACCTTGATCGTATTCAACTTCCATTCACTTGATCATAGCCGACCTTCAAAGCTGCGTCGCACTGGGACTGTTCGATCGAGGGATGCGCTGCCATGTAAGCTGATCAAGAGATCTTCGGACTCCTGGCCATGGAGTACGAAAAATGCTACGTCTTCGAGCCCGACGCGACGCGACCTGCGAAGCGGCGAAAGATCGAACCTCAAGGATTGCAAGCGTCATGGCAATTACGCAGAGAAGCCTACCGAGCAGCTTGGGCTGGACCACAGGCTCGCATTGAGGTAAGAAGGCCACCACTACCAATCAATCGCGGGCAACTCTGATCATTCCTAGGACGCATTGTTAGGCGTCCACGATAAAAGTCTGGACGAAGTTACGAGGTTCTTGGACGAGCAAGCGACTCCGGCGAATGGCATTGAGTCGACTCGCATACCTAGTGGTATCGTACTTACTGGTCCTGGTGGCTCGTCTCGAGGCTCGCTTGCCAATCGAGTCGCGGATCGATGGAGATCGCAACCCAACCAAATCTATGTTCCGCTGGACTCTACCGTAACGCCGAACTTGAAGGCCGCATTAAAGCACGTCATACACCGCGCGACATCGAGCACGCAAGGCGAAGACGAGGACGACGAAGACGCCGTAGCGACCACTCGGAAGGGGCGACGTCTACTGAATTACGATCTGCAGATCCTCGCAGACTACGTACGCGAACGCAAGATCGAGCAGGTCGTGATCGCGTTGCACGACACCGAAGCTATAGCCAGCGACGTGCTATCTGAGTTGATCGAGCTACTTGGCAGCTGGCGAAGTCGAGTACCCTTCGTCCTTCTGATCAATGTAGCGACATCCGTCGACTTCCTGCAGCAGCGATTATCGCGAGGTGCGGTACAGAGCCTGGACGGCAAGCTATTTGATGCAGTGCCGTCTTCTACAGAAGTACAGCATGTCTTTACGGCACTCACTCACCCAGACACGAAGGTATGGATCGGTCCCGGCATGCTCTCAGCTGCACTCGAGCGACAGAGTGACTTCATCTCAAGTGCAGATGATGTGGTCGAGATGGCTCATTATGCGTACATGTCCCACTTCTACGCAAACGCGCTGAGCATCCTTCTAGCATCCGATTTGAAGCTGAAAGATGTACCCTTGGACCACTTCGATGCGTTGCGAAATTTGGAGTCTTTCAGGGAGCATGCCAGATCTTTGATGGAGTCAGATGGAGTAGATGCACCCCACAGAGTACGCGGACTGCTCGACCACGATTCTCAGCTATTCAAGGAAGTGCGAGGGTACATCAGTGAAGGCCAGGCAGCGCTGTACCGGATCACTGAGACGCTGGATATCATCAGAGAAGCGCAAGGGCTTCTGCCAGGCAGTACTGCAACACTCAAGACGACTTTGTACATACAAGCGCTATCGGGGAAGCTAGCCGGGTCTGCTCAGCTCAGGACCATGCTGCTCTCGATACGAAAAGCACCATCAGATGTAGTTGCCGGGATGATCGAGGCTGTGCGGGTCATGGTCGTTTCACATCAGATTGAGAGTGCAAGCGATACCGCAGGGGATCTGCAGGAATTGCAGAACGAGCTCATGGAGCTCACTGCCACCAGCAAGCGTGGCGCGAAGCAACAACCCCTCCGCAGCGAGGATGACATAGGCAGCTCCACTGTACGAACAACAGTGGTAGCGCAGAAGGTCCAGCTGAGCAAGCAGAAGTCGGAGCTCTCGAAGCAGGACGCGGCGTATACGGTCTTAGTGCGAAAGTTCACTGATGTTTTGGAGGCATACTTCTCAGCCACCCTGATCGACGTGCAAACGCTGCCGTTTCACGAAATCTTCCTGTACGATCTGAAGTCGCCACATAGAGAGACGTTTACGCCTCGACCACGGCATGCTGTTGAGCGTGCACTAGCAACGCCGCACGACTACTTGGCTTGTGAGTGTTGTGCACCAAGCAAGGGTCAGGGAGAGGAGGCTACGCTTTCGGCCACGCAGCCTGCTACCGCAGTCCTGTATCAGCTGTACCTCGAGTCTGGCAGTCTGATCAACGTGAGTGATCTATGGCAAGCGTTCCAAGCAGTGATGAGCGAGAAGAAGAGGAACGAGGAGCAGCTCATGGCACTCTTCCAACGCGGATTGGCGGAAATGCGGTACCTCGGGCTCGTGAAGAGCACGAGGAAGAAAGCAGACCATATTGCGAAGGTGGCTTGGAAGGGTCTGTAGATGGGTATATGGATATGCTCGCGGCCGCCACAGCTATTATGCACGATGTCTTCAGTGACAGGCAGCACTCTTCGTAGCACTCGAGCCACCAAACAACAAGTAGCCCAAGAACGCCCCAAATCCCACAGCCAGCATGATCCAGCCGTTGTATGTCATGAACAGTAGCCTAGATCCACGCGTCAGCACAGCTGTCAAATACCGCTCTACACGCCATACTCACATAATGAAGAACGAATAGAACACCTGCACCCCATAGAACGCTGCCTTGACAACCCTCCCCGTCTGCTCCTCCGCGCTTTTCCCCTGCCCTACCCACAAAAGTGAGCTTCGTTCGCCTCGGCCTGGACCCATAAGCCCCAAGCCCCAACCCCACCACGGCAACAGGAGAACTTACTAGTCATGCCCTCCACTCTCTGCTCAAGCCTCGTCTCATAGCGTCGCGAAGCTTCCCGCAGCGCTTCGTAGCCTGCTGTCAGGGCTACGATGGCTGCTAGAGAGATGATCAGGGAGGCCGTGTTGGTGATGCGCCAGCTGGAGAAGACGATGCAGAGGTTTTCGGTGGACCAGGTGAAGAGCATCTGCTCATCAGATCAGATTATGGAGGTAGAGACTATGATGGGGTGAGAGGAGCAGTACATTCATGCTGCACGTGGGCTGGTCGGGACCCATGTCCATGTCGCCGTGATGCATGTGGGAATGGTCCATGATTGAGGGCTGCAATTCGAGCTTTGAACGGGATGCAGTCTTTGCGCTTCTAGTCGCAATTATGTGCTTCTGAGATCAAGGATGCTATGGATGTAGGATGAAAAACGTTTCGTTTGAAGTAGGTACACACGAGAGATGATGTTGGTCTAGGTTGGGCATGATGCGGCTGCGCCCGCACTGTGCATAAAAGTGCTCAAGTGCGACATCTCCATGGTTTACATGACCGCGAGAGCAGATTGGAACCCATGCGATCGTTGAGCGATTAGTCTATACATGTCGTTTCTACATACGCCTATCTGAAACATTACCCAACATCAAGCGAATGTACGTTTTGTCGCCTCTACAAGCGTTGAAGCACACCACCGTTGCGTGCACAGGACTGAGCTGCACCGGAGGAGGTCGTGGTGACGGTGTTGACGATGCTATGCTGTAGTCAGTAGCTGGACTATCGAATGAATCACGTGGATTGAACTCACGTTGTAGTACGGGTCTGGGTCTTTGTGACCTGGACGATCGGCACCAACTTTGTTACTACTCTGGTGACTTGCGCCAGAGTGACAGTGACAGGGGCGGCAGTAACAACGACAGTCGACGTCGTTGTCGTGAAGTCGGTCTCAGTCAGCGTCTGCGTGGTCGCGGGCGCATCATTGATCGCAGTGCTAGTCACAGCGACCGCAGTCGAAGTGATAGTGGGCTCATCCGGAGCGCGCTTCTCGACGTTCCTGGCCTCGAGCATCTGGCGGCGCTCGTTGATGAAAGCGATCTTCAAGTCTGCTGAAGGCGTACGGCCGGCGATGATCTCGCGCTTGAATTTGGCGGATGCAGTCAGCTCGTCGCGAATGCCGAGTGAGTTTAGTCCAATCAATCCACCAAGGCCACCGAGCAGGTTCTCAACAACGTTATCGAGCTCGCCGAGGATTGTCGGGAGGACAGTGGCAATAGGGTCCTGAACGCGGCGGGTCGGCTGGACAGAGCATGATGCTGGCACAGTGCGCGTTGACGAGACGACAGAGTAAATCTGCGTTTGCTGTGTGAGTGTGAGCAAGCCGCGCGTGCTGGTAGAAGTTGTCGCCTTAGGTGTCACTGTCTGTGTTCCCCGACCAGACGTTGCGGTAGATGTGGTAGTGTCGGTCGCTGTCGAAAGCACTGTGCTTGTGATGTTGACGACTGGTGTTTGGATGACGGAGACAGTGAGCTGCGTAGAAAGATCAGCAAGCCGCTCTCGAGGCTTCAGGCAGGCAGCCGACTTACTGTCGGTGTCACGGTCGACGTTATTTGGGGTCCAACAGTCAAGGAGAAATCACGCTGGAACGCGATCGGCTCGGCATTTCCGTTGTTGGAGATGATCAGGAGCGACCAGTCACCGTTGTACAGCTTGTTCTTTGGCCACTGCGAGCAGGTCACAAGCTGTGGTGTGTCGTCTGGCTGCATGGGTGTCTCCGTGCACTCCGACTGGTCTCCTGCCGGGTCCACGAAGACGTTGTGTGAGACATCATTCTGGCAGCCCTCGAATTCCTGCAGCGCAGTGAACGGATCTGCCGATAGCGAGTTCTGGAAGTAGGTGAAGCCGCTCTGGAAGTCGTCGCCGTAGGACGCGCAGTCGGCGACAACCTGAGGGATAAGGTTAAGGAGAGCGAGTGCTGCGGAGGCCGCTTTGAAGGAAGGCATCGCGGAAATGGCCAGACTTCTTGATGACAAGAAACGAGAGTGAACGGTGTCGAGGCTGAGCTGAGCAACGTGAAGATACTTACATGCACCGTTATAACGCAACAGCGCATACCCACCTACCGGTCCCGAGCTCAACGGCACGATTTGCGAAAGGCACCACGAGGCGACTCTCCACAGATCCACGGCTAGAGACCGTGCCTTGCAGCGATGGGAGGGTCGAAACTTCCATCTTGGGACGAGTTCAGTGCGAATAGCCTCGAGTAGAGTCATGTTCCTGCAGATCACGGACACGATCGTGGCGGCTCAAGTGGAGAAACGCCCACTGCCACGAATCCGCGCGACCAATGTGTCAGGGTGGAGCGTGTACCAAGCCAGTGTTTCCGGTCCCAGCAGTCCAGCGTTCTGGAAGATCGGCCAGTAGGAGAATAGGCTTTATCAGTTCCTGCAGCGATAGTGCCGATGGCGCAGGGTTCTTGCGAGAGCCGCAAAGGGCCACGACCCGCCCAACGGCCGCATATGCATGTTCGGCGAGATCAGAAAGCTTGTCGCCATCCGCAGGTGAAGATGCTGGGAGGTCCATGTCTGGTGTGCAGGACGAAAGTGGTGTGTTCTGTCTTGTGCATCATGCAGACGTCAATCGTCAAAGCAAGATCTCAAACTCCGCGCGGTCTTGCGGGGTTATCCAGATCCAGGATGTGCTCGTCACCAGGGGTTGGGATGTTTGCATGTGTTCGATCCACGCGTAGTCTGAGGTTTCACGAAGTGGGTTACCGGCACGAGTATGCAGGTACGGCACTAGCGTAGATCCAGAGTGAGCTATTCTCGGTAGGCGTGCGGGAGAAAGTATCGATCTGCAAGCCTATCCGAATATTGCATTTTGCATGCAGTCTGCGTTGGCGTCCTCATGACTATGTCTTCGATAACGTGACACTTCTGACCTTGACGTTGACAGACGTGGGTGCTGGTGTGACACAGACAGCTGTTTCCCACGGGAAGATCGTGTCAGATCCCGCTCATGCTATTCGAATGCGATATGATAGAGGTCGGTGGTCGGAAGTCGGAATGCTCAGGACTTTGGGTTTCGCTACTCACGGTGCAAGAAAGCCACCAGAGCCCACCCTGCGATTCGCAGTCATCAGCAAGACGCCTCGTGAGACCTCTGCCCGTTGTTGTGGCTCGAGGGGCCACAGCCTCCAGCTACGTGGACTAGTCTGCTGACGCTGAGCGAAGCCGTCCAGACGCCCTCGCGTGATTTTGAGCGTGCGCAGCGTTGCCAAAAAGTCCTGTGGCAATGGGCATTCAAGCCGTTGAGGTCGGGAAGTCGGTGCCGGGATGCGGGAAAGACTTCGCGTGGTGGCTGATCTCTCGGCGCTTCTAGACGATGGCGAGAGCATTGTCCGAATTGGGTCGTATCTAAATTGCTGTCGTGACGACGTGCAAGAGCATCCCCAAAACACTGGAGTGAGACTGTGGCACGCAGTTTTGGAGTGATGCTTCTGCTACTGTGCGTGGTGCGATGAGATCAACTAAAGTATGTTATTCAATGTTCTTATGAAGCTGTAAATTGGACATGCCAAGAGCAGTTTCGACCGCATCGCACCTGCACTTGATGGTTGTGCTCCTTCCGAATTTTGCTAGCAATGATTCAGATCATATTCCGCATTCTGATTGCGTCTGCGATCATCAGTGTGCTAGAAATCGCCAAAAAGGATTGCTCCCTCGGGTGGGCTTGAACCACCAACCTCCTGATGGCTTGGAAGAGCTCCTAACAGTCAAACGCGCTAGCCAATTGCGCCACGAGGGACAACGGGAAATATCTGGGATTAATAGACTATAAAATACGATGCAGTTTTGCCAACACGCGCGTCTTGATGATCCGCATGTACCAACGGCAACATATCCCATGGATGCATGGACTCAATACCTTCATGAAACAGCAGCTTCGGTCATACCAACGACGAGTGAACGTCGCCGAAGTGTATTATCACGTGCTGAATGCTGGCTATGTTGCCTGAGCATATTCCGGATGCCGGGTTCTTGTGCCTTGCCTGGTAATCATGATGCAAGTTCCATATTGCACCCGAGACGTCCCTCAGTGACAATCTAAGAACTTGGCTACCGGACCTCGATGAACGTCAATTTTCCAGCAGAGAGCACCATGTCAACGCCCTGAAAGTGTGAATCTGTCCTCCACATGCTTTCCAATGCCACTCGAAGGGAATAGCGCTCATCGACGCGTAGGCAGGCCCGGTAAGAATGGCCTCTTTGTTCGACACTGAGTGTGTCGACTCGCGGGTGACCAATGTTGGGCGGATGGCCAAGCCAGCCGTGCTGCATGTTAAATGCGTCGAGTCAGAAGAGTATTCCAGACCGCCTCTCTGCTATGGGATGCAGCGTGTAATACATTCGTTGCACTTTCCATGTCATTTCAGTAGGAGGGAAAGCTATGGGAGCGTAATGTGCGTGTGAAGCGATGGAAGATTCACAGCTTTGGTAATGTAAATCTTGGCACCGCTAGCGCCTGTCTTCGAACTTTTCGAGCTGGCCAACGTTGAAATTCACAGCGACACTCCACACCGATCATTCCATACCCACAACATCACATCAACATGGCGGACGAAGTATACGATGGTGCCATTGGCATCGATCTCGGTATGCTGTGCAAAGTAGTGCGCATTGAGGGTACCACCGCTAACACTGCTAAGGCACGACCTACTCTTGCGTTGCCAACTATGAGGGCGCCGGTGTGGAGATCAGTGAGTATTTTGCTAGACCACAGAAAGAGAGCATGCGCTGACATTAATGTCCGCAGTTGCCAACGAGCAAGGATCTTTCACCACCCCATCCTTCGTTTCCTTCACCTCTGAGGAGCGCTTGATTGGTGAGGCAGCCAAGAACCAGGCCGCCATGAACCCCGCGAACACCGTCTTCGATGTGAAGTGAGTAGATGATGGAAAGGAACAGTGGCACGAACAAGGGATTGACAGGCGAACAGGCGCCTCATTGGCCGGAGATTCGACGACCCCACAGTCAAGAAGGACATCGAGTCGTGGCCATTCAAGGTCACTGACGATGATGGAAACCCAAAAGTGCAGGTCGAGTACCTCGGTGAGACGAAGGTGTTCTCGCCGCAGGAGATCTCCGCCATGGTCCTTGGAAAGGTGCGCATGCTCTGGGTGCGGACAATTGAGCGCATACTGACTCCCAACAGATGAAGGAGGTGGCAGAGACGAAGCTTGGCAAGAAGGTCGAGAAGGCCGTCATCACAGTCCCCGCCTACTTCAACGACAACCAGAGGCAAGCAACGAAGGATGCTGGCTCGATCTCCGGATTGAACGTCCTCCGTATCATCAACGAGCCCACCGCCGCAGCTATCGCCTACGGTCTCGGTGCCGGCAAGTCCGAGAAGGAGCGCAATGTCTTGATCTACGATCTCGGTGGTGGTACCTTCGATGTGTCTCTTCTCCACATCCAGGGTGGTGTTTTCACAGTCAAGGCTACTGCTGGAGATACCCATCTTGGTAGGTTCGATTTGACATGGCTCCGTTTGAGCACTTTCGGAAGTAGTATCTAACAAGCTTCCAGGTGGCCAGGACTTCGACACCAATCTCCTCGATCACTTCAAGAAGGAGTTCCTCAGGAAAACTAAGAAGGACATCAGCGACGACCCGCGTGCCCTCCGCCGTCTCCGAACCGCCTGCGAGCGCGCGAAGCGTACCCTCTCCAACGGCACCCAGACTACGATCGAGATTGACTCCCTCTACGATGGCGAGGACTTCAACTCCCAGATCACCCGCGCTCGTTTCGAGGATATCAACAGCAAGGCGTTCAACGGCACGATCCAGCCAGTCGAGCAGGTGATGAAGGATGCGAACCTCCAGAAGAGCCAGGTCGATGAGATTGTCTTGGTTGGTGGCAGCACACGTATCCCCAAGATCCAGAAGCTCCTCAGTGACTTCTTCAACGGCAAGAAGCTCGAGAAGAGCATCAACCCCGATGAGGCTGTTGCATACGGTGCCGCTGTTCAAGCCGGTATCCTGTCCGGCAAGGCCACCTCCGCCGACACCGCCGACCTCCTCCTTCTCGACGTCGTCCCTCTCTCCCTCGGTGTGGCTATGGAGGGCAACATCTTCGCTCCTGTCGTTCCCCGCGGCAACACCGTGCCCACCATCAAGAAGAGGTAAGATTCATCGGAATACAGCCTCTCACGGGTACTCTATCTTGAAATGCGCAACTACTGACAGCACTCACAGGACCTTCACCACTGTTGCCGACAACCAGCAGACCGTGCAGTTCCCTGTCTTCCAGGGTGAGCGCGTGAACTGTGAGGACAACACATCGCTCGGAGAGTTCACCCTTGCACCCATCCCTCCCATGAAGGCTGGTGATGCCGTTCTTGAAGTCGTCTTCGAGGTCGACGTCAACGGTATTCTCAAGGTCACCGCCACCGAGAAGACCTCCGGCCGCAGCGCCAACATCACAATCTCCAACTCCGTCGGCAAGCTCTCGTCAGGCGAGATCGAGAAGATGGTGGAGGACGCCGCCAAGTTCAAGTCGAGCGACGATGCCTTCAGCAAGAAGTTCGAGTCGAGGCAGCAACTGGAGAGCTACATCTCGCGTGTGGAGGAGATTGTCAGCGATCCTACGATGAGCATGAAGCTCAAGCGTGGGCAGAAGGAGAAGATCGAGAGCGCACTGTCTGATGCGATGGCGCAGCTCGAGATCGAGGATGCGAGCAGCGACGACTTGAAGAAGAAGGAGCTGGCGCTCAAGCGTGTGGTCACGAAGGTGAGCAACATTCTCAGCCCAGATTGTTACCGATCAAATACTGACTTCCTCACAGGCTATGTCTACCCGCTAAACCTCATGTCATGGCGTTTGCATCTTCATTGGTGGTCGGATAGATTGGCAATTCCTCAAAAGCAGCGCAGCGTGTTATGGGCCAGTCGCGGACCTTGAGCAGCGACTTCGCCCGATGCTTCGCGGAGTATGCATGGCACTGAGTAGCTGCGGTCGAGCTCTAGCTGGGCAGTCTGGTGAATGAAGGCGTGTATGAATGCGTGCTACACCCGGTCTATCCTTCTCATGTACTGAGTTTCACGCGCTTGTAAATCTTCTGCTTTCTTTCGCCCAGTGCAATAATTACATGATAATGTGACGGCAATCAGAGACCTGATAGTGCCTACGGTCTGCCATCATCTCGGAAGATTCCTCCGATCGTCAGTAGCCAGTAAGATCATGTTCACGATGTACTGGTGCTTCGGAACAGCAAGTGGCACTTTGGAGACTCCACTTTTGCAGTTCGACTTCACCTCTTGTCTTGCAATAACCATACAATTTCCAACACCCAACATTATCGAGATTGCATCGCGCAAGTCTGACCGTGTCACCCAATGATACCGTAAAGAACGCAGTCGAGGCGAGAAAGCTTCGACTCGAGCTAGGGCAGCAATTATGTCGAAGCAAAGTGAGTAATTCAGTCCACAAGAACCTGCTACCTCTGCTTGCCATGGACTTCTCAACTATCTAAATTGCAGCTACACAGGACGGATTTACTGATCAGACATCGAATAGGCAAAGCTCAAATCGATTGTATCTCCGGAGATGCCCTCCAGCACTTCAAGACCTACAAGTACTCCTCAGTGGACCTCTCGCCGCTGTCGTACTATGTTCTACGCCACTACGTAAGTCAAGTACTGTACTTCTAATCTGATTCCACGACTAAGCTCGTATAGTGGAACTACTGTGTCTCCCTCCTCCCCCTCTGGCTCCACCCCAACACCGTAACCCTCCTCGGCTTCTTCTGCATCCTTTTCAACATCCTCCTCCTCATCCTCACGGACCCAGAATTCCTCGGCCCATCTCCATGGGTCTGCTACTCCTACGCGCTAGGCGTCTGGGCCTACAGCACAATGGACAACATCGACGGTAAGCAAGCTCGCCGCACGGGAACCTCCTCCGGCTTGGGCGAGCTGTTCGATCACGGGATTGATAGCTTGAATTGCACGTTAGCGAGTCTGCTGGAGGTGAGCGCTATGGGACTGGGAGCGACGAAGTTGGGTGTTTTGACGGCGATTATGCCGTGTTTGCCGATGTTCTTCAGTACGTGGGAGACTTATCACACGCATACGCTGTTTCTTGGGTACTTCAATGGGCCGACTGAGGGGCTGCTGATCGCGAGTCTGATCATGGCTGCTAGCGGCTACTGGGGTACTGGACTCTGGAGAGCGCCACTGGCTGAGCTGCTCGGCTTTGAGAGTGTTTTGGGGAAGCTCTGCTTCCTGGACATCTGGGCACCGCTCATGATTGGAGCGTTCTTTACCGCGCATTTGCCGAGCTGTATATTCAATGTTGCGAGAGCTAGAAGGGAGAAGGGCATGGGCTGGACGTCTTTGACGCTGGAGTGGACGCCGATGGTACTCTTCGTCGGATCGCTGATGGCTTGGTTCGGATCACCGTACTCGCATATCCTCACGGGTGACCACATCACGCTACTTTGCCTCACTCTGTCCTTCGTGTTCGGAAGGATGACAACCAAGATCATACTGGCGCATCTCACGCATCAGCCGTTCCCGTACTGGACTGCACTACTGATCCCGCTGGTTGGAGGCGCTGTGATGGCATGGCTACCTCTGCTCGGGTTGCCCGCAATCTCGTCAACGTTCGAAGCGACATACCTGTGGGCGTACTTCGCATTGAGCTTAGTCGTCTACTTCCGATGGGCGTTCTTGGTGGTGAACGCTATCTGTGACTACCTTGGGATTACATGCCTGACGATTCCGGAGGATAAGTGGAGAGCGCTAGAGCGTGAGCAGTCAGCAGAAAGGGAGAAGACAATGAATGGAAAGACGACTTGAATGTGGTGTAGTCCCCTACCTCCGCATGGGGTACACCGGAGAATTACGATAGTGAAGATATGCTTCAGGCGGAACCGCATCTTGTAATTTCCACTAGCCGTCCTTGTCGCCAACAACACCGTCATTCATCGCTGATCTCGTCAGCGCTCCGTCACTGGCTTGGCACCTGTCAATCTTCTGCAATGCATCGGAGTGATGCTCATCGAATAATCTCGGCGGACACCGAGAGCAAGGTACGGTAAGTTTGTCCCAGTATCTTTGCCTCACGCTGAGGCGCTGCATTTGTGTATTGACGGCGGCGGCGGCTCCAGCATCATCTTCACCTTCCGCGAGGAAGAAAAGCCAGATGACCTCGCGATCGTTCTTCATCGCCCCGAGTGCGCGGTGGAGGTCACCTAATGTCTGCAAGTCGTGTACGCACTTCGCCACGTAATTGGAACCATACAGGTCAGTGTGGTGTCGTGCGACAATTGGCCTACTGGCAATCTTGATCTCGGTCCAGGTTCCCGAGGCGGGCATCAAGCTTGGTTCACAGTAATATCCCCCTTCCCGGTGCCATCTCCTTACCTCCTGTAACCCTAGGCCTGTTTAATCACGGATTCTGGTGTTGCCGAATGCTTTCCTGATGTGGTCGTTGACGATGAAGATTGTCATTTCCTCATTCAAGAGAGAGCTCTCCCTCCGGCAATCGATCGGATTTGTGTAGGAGAATACGTTTTGAAAGTAATGAGGGGCTCCCCGGATGGTTGGCTCTGGTTCAAATTCGAGATACATTTGCCTCCGTAACGGCAGCGACCCTTGTATAACCGCCTGGAAGGCTTTGTTGACTCTTTGAATAACGAAGAGCTGCTTCATTCCAATGTCGAGGAGTATGTGCTCGGCTAGCTCGAAAACAGCGAAGACCTGTTGGGCTGCTGACATTGAGGCTGGCGCAGTTGGTGGCATGCTTGTTGCATGCTCGATCGAGGATGGACTGGACATGGTGGAGTTTCCAGATGACCAGTCAAGCCAGGCGATCGGCGGATCTGGACAGCAGGACTGCTACTTGCGTTGTCAGCGTCCATATCCTCTGGTTCTGGCGTTCGACATCCGCGCGCATACCGAAATCGGTTTCGAGCTGCTTAGTGACATGGACCGTCAACGAGGTTGGGGTGGAAGTTTACTTGCGAAGCAGATAAGTGACTCACGGATTGTGCATCGCTTGAGCCGCTACACAAAGAAACGTCAAGGGAAGGTACAAGTGACCGATCGAGGACACTACTTCACTTCAATTGTCGTTCAATCTCTGCAAAATTACGTCTTCCTGCGCTGGACAAGTTCTGTGCCTTGCGTCTGCAAAGCTACAGATGCTCGCATCTGGTGTTACCCGAGCACAATGACCTCCTCCAAGCAGCGATTGTAGCTGTCCCCTTCACCACAGTTCTGTTGCAGAACAAGAACATCAAAGCGCTTGAACTAGCTCAAGCATTTGATTCCGATGCCGCTCGAACAATTGTCCTGGCAGCTGAGCAGGTGATCATCCTTCCAGTCCAGCAATGCTGCTTCGCCACCCACCCTCTCCGCCCCATCAAATGCGCGCGGCCGCTGTGTGACCTCCCACCGGACACCGTGCAGCGGAGTATAGCTCAAGACAGTCGAGCCTGTGATCGAGGCTCCCGATTGCTTGACGAAGATCTCCTAGCGTTCTGACATCGTCCGACTGCTTTATGCCAGCCTTCAGAAACGGGAGGCCCTTCCCGTGAGTGTGATGCACCGCAGTCAACGGGACATTGGCAATCAGCATATCTTTCCAGGTTCCCAAGACAACGTCGGACCCCAGGCGGCATGGATCGCTACTGCCAAACGGACAAGCACGTACCATCATGACGCCACCCTCGATACCTGGGAGGAGCACGACGGTGAAGGTGCCGAAGGCTTCGCTGATGCGCTTGTTGGTGATGCTTTGGTGTGGGAATATTCCTAAATAGCCAGGAGGTATGGAGAATATGGCGTTGTATCGAGTAGGCGCCTGGCCATCAGCCTTGGAGTCGAATGCCAGGCACATCTTCCGTTGAAGAGGCTGCGATCCGTGGATGATCCCCTGTACAGCCTTGTTGATTCGTTGAAGGGCGAAGAGGTTCTCTATAGTCACACTCTCATCAAGGAGCAGTTGCTCCACGAGCTCGACAATGGCGAAGAACTTCTGCGTTGCGGCTGCGCAAGTCATGCTCCCTGTAGTGGTGGATGTCTCTTCCACGGCTGCCATGTTGACCTGATGCATATCTGGGGAGCGAGTGGTGGCAACGAAATTATCTGATGCGATGTCAGTAAGCGTGTCTACTCAGCTCGTCGTGTCACACTCACCGTCGCACACACGTCCTTATGTCAGATCACTCCAGGCTCTTACCATGATTGTGCCAGCTTTGGTTTGGAACGCAAGTGAGGATCTGAAGGTGACACTTGGCACGATTTGCACGAACATGCGGAAGGAAGGTACATTGGGAGCGAGTGTGCGAGGTAAGAACGAGACGATCTTACTTTAACTCACAATGCTTTGCAGGCGACTACTCACCACGACCATACTCTTCGTACTTCGAGCTGTGCCAGCAGCCCCAAGCGCCGTCTCCGCACGAGTGAGCGATCCAGCCAAGCAAGCGGTCATATGTCAGCCATGCACCAGCCCAGGCTTGCTTTGAAACGCTGTCCACCTCACCGAGATTTGTGTTTTCTAGCACGAACAGCTGCTCGGTAGTCACTGCGTCGTCGAGGAGGACTTGTTCGACAAGCTCGATGCTAGTGAAGAACTCGCGTGTTGCCGTGCAAGGTACTGGCGGAAACGGGATGCTGAATGGAGTTGTAGTGGCTGTGTTGGCAGTACTGAGGGTGATGGCGAGAGTCTGAACAGAGGTCAGTACTAGGACTATGCTCATTGACTGGGTGACCGTACTTGGGAGCAAGGGACCGTCCTGAGGTTCTTCTGTGATTTGTCGGTGTTGTTGGAAATCGTGTCGGTAGTTGTGAGTTGGAGTATCGCAGGAGCAGCTGCGTCCTCGGCTTCATTCAATTAGAAGAAATCGAGGAAGTTGCGCTGGTGATGAGTTTGAGATCCAGTGACAACACTCCCGGTCCTACATCTAATCTGCTACCCCTCGTCTCGCGGAGCTTCTCATGATGCCGCACATGCTGATAATCTTCAGTCGCGAATGCGAGTCGTCGTCGCTGCCTTCCTTCTCAATCATGTGATTCAGCCTTCACACAAGTCATATCCCGGAAACGCCTTCGGCAGCGCGCAGCTCGAGACTGACTGTTTCCTGTCCAAATATCCCGAGCACTTGATGCAGATCGCCAAGTGTCTGAACACTTTGAGAATGCTCCACGCAGTACTCCACTCGGCGGACGCTGCGATACAGATGCTGCGCATGCACAGCAACGAGTGGGCGATCTGCGATCAAGATATCCGTCCATGATTCTGTCGCAGTTCCAACCATTGGACGAAGTGCACATCGCTCTCCGTTAGGTGTCTTCTGGTTGTGTACCTTGATGACACCGCCGAGATTGGGGTAGTGATCGATGGCAAATGTACCGAAAATTTTGCCGATGCTGCGGTTCTCGATGCGATAACGTCTGGGGGATGTCGCGGCCATGCTCTTTAGACCGGACAGGATATGACTGAACTCCACAGGGCTTGTCCGTGGTGATATTGGTGCATGCGCCAGACACATCTTCCTCCGCAAAGGTAAAGATTTTTCGATAAGACCTTGAAACCCCCGACTGACTCTTTGCATGAGGAAAAGCTGCTCCATGGTGATTATCTCGTCAAGAAGGACAAGCTCGGCAAGCTCAACAACAGCAAAAAGCTTCTGCGCTCCGCGTCCCGAAGTGGGAGCACTCGGATCAGCAGGCGTAGCTTTGATCAGTAGTGCTTTGGGCATGACGACGTCCTCGTCACATGGGCACCGGATGTGCATGGGTGACAGGTCGATGATTGTATCATCCATCTGTGCGGTGGTAATGATGGTGAGACGCTTGACGTGGCGGCGCTGAGCGTAGCGATGCGAGTGTGTAGAGGAGGCGACAGCGTGTGATTCTGTGTGCATCTCAAAATTTAGAGGATCTTCCAGTCATGCCAATGTGTGTAGTATTGAATGTACAATAAGTCGAACGTCTAGGGCGCAAGAGCTGCCCACGTCCAGGCCATGAGGAAGGTGCGCTGGAGACTTAGACAGGTCCGATGACAAGCCAGAACATTCACTTCACTTTGTAACGCCATCTCCTATCCCAACGACGCCTTTCGGCGTTACATCCTTCCTAAGCTATTCAGCAAGGCCAGACTGGAGTGGTCACTCCTCTAAACCTGAGAGATCTGCGTATGCTTGCTCTGCCGACGAAGTTGCAGAACGTCATCAGATTTTTTCCCGACCTGATTCACTCTGCCGTGGACAACACATACCAGCATCACGTCTCTTGATCAAGTGACGTCCTCGCCATGAACCTAGCAAGCAAATTGGACGCCTCCCACGACTCCTTTGCCGTGGAATAGCACAGAGCAACACAAATTTCTGTTACAATCCATGTTCTCCATTGCCGAGTATAGGTCGCCCATAGTCCTGATACGACCAATATACTCTTCATCTGATCACGGCGGAAATGTATCAGATCTCGAATAGCTCACAGGGAACCCTCCAATCTTCTGCCCATCCTCAAACCTCGCTTTCACCGCATAGACCGGGAAGTTCGCGACAAGCATACGCTGCCATGAGTGCTCTCCAAGACCCATCTGCAGTCGATCCGAAGTGAAGGAGTAAGACGTGCCGCGGAATCATGACCTCATTATTGGCGAAGCAGCGCGCAAAGAAGTGCAGCTCGAACACATTGAAGCGTTCCGAAGCGGTGCAGCCGGGAAAGGAGTACCTCCCCCGCCAGCTCTGCGAAGGACGGCGACGTCCTCTGTCGACTAGTAGAGGGGTTGTACTCAATGCGAGCGTCCCAAGTTGTAGATGGGTTTGGTTCGAGGTACATCTTCTGGCGTAGTGGGGATGATCCTCGGATGAGTATACAGAAAACCCAAGAGACTCGCTGGAATGCGAACAGTTGGGTGAACTCGATCACAGGGTCGACTAGGATGAGTTCGGCAAGCTCCGTGATGGCGAAGAGTGCGTGTGATGGACTCTGATGGTGAGCCGTCCCCGTGTCATTGGATAATTGTGTATCAGTCGAGAGCACTGCGGTCGACGAGCCGACCACTCCTGCCGTCCTGCGCGACGACGTTTCTGCGGTCTGCGACGCCATTTGGAAGTGGTCAATTTGTGAAGCGTGCATCGCCGAAGAGACAGCAACATCTTGCGAGCATAGCATCTTTATCTGGACACGTGAAGTGTAGGAGACAGATAGTCGCTTGATGAGTCACCGAATGTGATCTCCCGCGACTACTCAGCGGAGGCGGAGAGGTCTGAAGTCAGGTGCAGTAGCGAATCCTAGGCGGCGGAGTTAGACCAGTGTCACACGCTGCTCACATGGGTCAGAGTCGGAATGTAAGCGCTGTTTCTCGAAGTCGTCGAGTAATCCCTCTGTTGTCGCGCATCGATCGATAGCTGTACAAGCCAGCTCAGAGCTTTCAAGAGCGACAATGATCCGCCACACCTCCTCTGTGTTCCATTGTTTCGACATTCTCGTCATTATGAACGGTTCGACGGTCCATGAATCAGTTCAAGACCACCCAGCTCCACTGTCCCTCCTCCCACTACCATCATTCGGCACCATCCTGACAGCCTGCCTCGGTACCAGCACATCGTGATTAGCGAAGAAGACAACACCATTGTATTCCTCGGGCATCTGATCGAAAGCCGCCCACAGATTGCCCATAGTCCTGAGATGCAGCTCGATGTCTTCCTGCCAAGGCGGCAGAGCGAGCGCTGGCCAGTGAACTGGACCGTGTCCAGCTTGCACGCGGGATGCTCGGACTGGCACGTTAGCAATCAAGACATCCGTCCAGGACCTGATAACCACTGCTAGACTGTTGACACGGTGCTGGCGTCCGTCTGGGTACCGCTCGCCGCGGATGAGCAGTACGTCGCCGAGCGGTCTCCGGAAGAAGTGGACCTGAAAGTGAGCAAAGTGTCGTGTCACTTCATGGGCAGGGAAGCTCCAAGGCAGATAAGAGTAATCGAAGGTGCCATGGAACGTCAATCTAGTGAGGTCTTGCATCAGCAGAAAGTTGTACTCGACTCGGGCGTCGATCGGCAGGTTGCGAGCGCGTTCGAGCCACATCCTTCGTCGTAACGGGGGCTGTTGTAGCGCCGTGCGGAAGGTTGCGTTGACTCTGCGAAGAGCAAAGAGATCCCTGGGCTCAAGAACATCGTCTAGTACCACCAAGTCGACCAGATCATCAGTCCCGAAGAAGCGTTGGCCTGCAGTTTGCGGCGCTGCGTGTTGCATTGCTGCAGATTGCGCTGTTACAGGCTGCGCCATTGCTGGCAGTGCCGTCACAGGCTGCGTTGTTGCAGCGGATGGCGCTATCCCGGGCAGCGTCGTTGTAGGCTGCGTCGCCGCAGTGGGTGGCGCTGTTGCAGCCTGCACTTGGATCGATTGGGTGTTGCCCATTCTGGACACTGTTGCCACGCTGAGCATGCCGTTCCAGTACCGAGAGACGGAGCCTCCTTCTCCGAGGTACAGCAGGTCAGCTTCGCTGTTGCGAGTATTCTGGTAGGCGCACAGCAATTCGAGCTTCTCGGAGGAGAGATCCAGCAGACAGGACTTGCTGTGCGTTACGGCTGCGTTCCCTTACTGTACGTGGCGGTAGTCAGCGAGTTCATGCAACTCGCTCACAACTATTCGTTCAGCAAATGTTTCTGGAAAATTTGTGAGCGAGTTGAGAACGATAGAAATAGAGAGTCGAGCCTTTGCTTCCCGAACAGAGGACACGATGACTGGTCGAGAACCTAAATGCGAAAATCACGTGACGTTGAGTCGACGCCTCGCTACTTTTGTGAAGTCCAGCAATATGCTTTTCCATGTCAGCAGCTGCATGACCTACCCTTCCCTCTACGAGAATTGGTCGCTTCCATTATGTAGCACTGATCGTAGCTGGCAGATCCTGCGAAACATCCAATGGCCAGCCGCTGTCATTGGTAAATGGGTCAGTCTCCTTCGCCGATGTAGGCAAGCTAGCTCCGTGATGCGGTAAGTATTCAGTACTCTCGCAATATTATTGCAATTGGCCAGTCTGTCTCGCCCATGATCGGATCACCACCAGTCCGTGTCGTCTATATCTCACCTCCAGCGGTGTATCTCACCTCTAGCACAGCAGCATCTCGACTGTGGTAATTCGACAACCTGTAGCCCCAGTCTCCAATACCAAATCAAATGTTCATCGCCGTACTCATGCAGCACACAGCTCCAAGCAGTCAAATCCCTCCCCCACCTGCGCAAGCACCTCATGCAAATCGCGCAAAGTGCGAACACCACGCGTACCCCCCACAGCCTCCGCCTCGCCATCACAAACATACACCGTCGCCACCAAAGCCCGGCTCGCAACTGACATCTCGCCCCACGATCCCACGATCGCAGAAGAATCGACATCATTCCGCTCACCATCCGCACTTCTCCCACCGATCTGCAGCATACCGCCCTCGTGGTGTGGGAAGTAGCTGATGCCCACCGCGAAGCCGCCGAAAGCCTTCGCGATTGCAGGTTTGGTTATGAAGACCGTCTCGCGGCAGTAGATTTGCCGGAGATGGGGATGGGATGGCTGATCAGGAGCGAAGATGGGACTGAACTGGACCGGCGCTTTCGGCTCCCATGGCAGCTTGTACTTCGAAAACATCTTCCGTACGAGGGCGGGACATCCTCGGATCGGGTAGTAGGTGTCGCGATTCACTTGTTGTAATGGGTAGAGCTGGTCGTCCGGGATGGCTTCGTCGAGCAGGATCATCGCTAGTAGTTCGACAATGGCGAAGACTTTTTGCGCTGCGGCGTTGTAGGGAGTGGGTTCAGGGGTGGGGTCCGACATTTCACGTTGTCTGAGTCGTCTGATTGAAAGCCTGACGCGGCCCAGGTCAGCGACTGATAATAAGTGTGGACGAGTGCAGCTTACGGGCAAGAAGATCGAGTGCGCTTCGTATCAGGACATAGCCCACTCTAACCTTGGTGGTGATATGATCCGGGTTCTGCTATCGTTCGTATCGTCCGCGTCTAAGCTTATTAAGTGATTCCTCGTACGTGAGAGTAAGCCCAAATTCAGACTGAACGCGTCGTTTACGCGATTGCGGATTTGTGAATCCAAGGTGATCGCCTCGGACTTCACTTGCCTTTTTTCACCTTATGCGATGCGCCATCTTGTGCCTTCGGGGCTGCACTTTCACTTTGGGCAATGGGTGATGCACTGTCGGACTTCAGCAGCCCACCCAGCCATCCGCCTGAAGGCACTTCTGGCTTCAACGCTATCGCAGCACTGACAGGCGGCTTTGGTGCGGCCTTCCTCCCATGCTCCTGCTGCGCAGTCCTCGTCTTGTACTCCCTGGGGCTCTCTACCGCCTTCTCTTGCCCCAGTAGCCTCCCAATGAAGCCTGGGTGCTTCCAGATACCCAGTCCCTTTGCCTTTGCTTGCGCCTCTGTCTCGCGATAGATCGCCTCACTGTCTCCAAACTCAGCACCACTCTTCGCTTCGTACACAGTGGCCAATCCACGCTTCAGCATCTGCAGTCCCACATCTGTATTCCAGACCACCCACTGCCTGCGGAACACACTGCCCACGACCCTGCCAAACTGATCGTTCCGGTAAGGGTACACTCGCACGTACTTATGCTCCGTAAACCCTCTCAGCCAGTCAAACGCCTCTTTCGAGTACGCCTGCTCCTCCTTCCCAAAGTGCGCCATCTCAGGCGCATCGATCCCCGCAATCCTAATACTCAGCGTCCCCTCCGTCTTCCTGATCCCTCTGCCCTTACCCTTAGCCTTGACGCCGACCTGCCTCCACCATCCCCAGCCCATCAGCCTTCCGCCAGGTGTGTGAAAGAGCCGTAGCCCATCTGCGTCGCCGACGCTCGTGACATAGCCGTAGAGGCTTCTTCGTCTGAAGAAACCGGGTTTCAGGTACTCGGCGCCGGGGATGCGGCGGAGGTGGTTCTTGTATAGTTTGATCAGGGCGAGGGTTGAGGCTGTGGTTAAGCCGGCGAAGATGAGGGTTTGGGGGGTGGTGTAGTGGGTGTAGTCGCGGGCGTTGAGGGGGGAGGTCCAGGTGCCATTGGACTTGGAGGTGGATGCGGATTTTGGGGGCGGCGCGGGGTCATCGGCGGCAGTGGAGCGACTCCAGAAGATGTAGTCGGTCCATGGCATTGCTCGTGGCCGCAGCTATGGGAGAAGGTAAAGGGAAAAGGTAAAGCAAGGGTGATAGCTTCCAGCATGCCCTGATGTCACTGGCACGAGCTTGCATACGTGCACGCATATTCCACCAGTACACTACCAACATCGCGCCTTTCATGCTTCATTCTGACACTGTCTGATCCCCACGAAAACACTCAAGACCTTCAGCGCGTCGCTCAGCCTTGAGCCTGCGACCACACACAGGTTGTGTAGGCGAAAGAGCACTCAACATCTGACCATGGCGCACTCCTCCCGCCTGGCCCTCCTCCCCGGCTACGACACCGCACCCGACATCTACGAAACCACGCCCCCCTCTCTCACCACCTCTCCTCCATCACGCCCCACAAGCGTCTCCTCCACCTCAAGCATCTCCTCCGACGACAACGGCATCTCCCACCGCCGCATACTCCCAGGCACGGCACGCGAACGCTTCACACGCGAAGGTCGAGGACGAGATGTGCGGGGAGGGGAATTTGGGGACGGCGTGGGTGGAGGCAAGAAGGGGTGGAAGTTTGGGAGGCGGAGAGCAGAGGACGAAGGGTTGGAGGAGCGGGTTGCGAGGTTGAGACGGGAGGTTGAGGAGTGTAGAGTGTTGGCTGAGCGAGAGAAGACAAGTGGGGGCCAGAACGAAGGCATTGATGAGGAGATGGAGGCATTGAGGGAGGTGCTCGAGGGACTTGATGTACGAGGCACCAATGCGAATGGAAGGGATGCGAGGAAACCTGTCGCGCGAGCTAGCACGAACGATGGAGACGGTGAGCCAGAGAACGAGCAGACTGAGACGACTAGCATTGCAGGCTTCGATGCACGCTTGTCAGCTCTGGAACGGTCACTGGGCCCGCTCGGCGTTGAGAGTGGCCTCCCGAATGGAGATACTTCAGCAACAGCACCCCTGCTACCATCTCTGCAGATGTTGGATCAGCAGCTCTCAGCACTCATGACAGCAACATCACTTGAAAGCCTGGAAGCGTCAAGTACACGTATTCGCAAGCTTCGCGAGGAAGCAGAAGCCTTCACAGCCTCACAACATACAACAGATTCCAGCGCTACAACGAACGGAACGTCCAAGACACCTTCAAACGCCTCGCCGGACCTAGCTAAGCTAAACGCCCTGTATGGTCTCCTACCGACACTCCAGTCACTCTCGCCCACGGTGCCCGCTGTGGTAGAGCGCTTACGAAGTCTACGAACGTTACATGGCGGTGCAGCGAGCGCAGCTGCAGAGCTAGAGGCTCTCGAACGCCAACAAGATGAGTTCGACAGTGAATTGAAGGCGTGGCGAGAGGGACTGGAGCGAGTGGAGGAAGCTGTGAGGGAAGCGGACGAGGCGAATGAGCGGAATGGGAAAGTGGTACAGGGGTGGGTGAAGGACCTGGAGGGAAGGCTGGAGAAAGTAGCATAGCAGCCATGGTACTGGTACCAAGTGCAAGTCCATTTCATACATGTGTAGGGACGGAGTGATGTCGAAATCTTGAACGTCCCGTGACTTCGTGACGAATTCGCGTCGTGAACGTCCATCTTAACTTCACGTCCTCTTCCTGCTATATGTATTCACCAGAAACGTTCCAATGGATCCCTGCCCCATCCCAGCTGTCTCCAGAGCCCTCGAGCCTTACATCAAGTCTCGGTCCGAGGTCCTCTCAATCCGCCAAAACCTCTACGGTCATCTCGAGTCGCACCTCCATCTCGAAACCGCCACACCACTGTGCTGTGCCAACGTAGCCGACCCACCATTATCAAGGCCACTCGGAGAACCACCAACTTCGCTCACAGGTGTCCGAAAAGCTTACTATCGCGCTCTTGTCGCGCATCAGGCAGCACAGAAGCGGTATGATGGCTTAAAGTCGGAGCTTCAAGGACTATCTGCCGGCATTACAAGCCACGTCTCCCCTCAACCCGGAAGCGACTCTACAGATGTCCTCTCCCTGCTTCGCGCTCGCGAGAAACGTCGTAGACTGCTTGTACTCTCACATGCTTTGGACGGCATCGAAGACGCCGGCTCAGCGCTCGGGAGCGTGGCCATAGACGATGTAGTTCGGAAGCGCGCTGGTGAAGTGCCGGTACCGCCGACGAAGTGGCAGCATGATGCTGCCAACGGTCATGGCGGTGTGGATGCGAGGCAGAGGCTGGGTGAGTTGCAGAGGGCTGTGCTGAGCGCGAAGGGGACGGTCGAGAGATGTGAAAGGAGCGAGTTGGACAGAGGTAACGGGAGTGAGAGCGACGACGAGCTCCTTGCACTACAGCAGACTCGTAACGAGCTTATCGCCTGGATCGAGCGACAGCTGGCATTGATTGGTGAAGGGCAGGGCGAGAGCGAGAGGGTGCCCCCCACGCCTGCCAGTGCAAATGGCACTCATCGGGACGAGGAGGTGGCGGCGTCGGTCGAAGAGATCGAGGATCTGTACGAAGGCTATCTGGAAGCCAGGAGCAGCCTACTGCAAACGTTGCAGTCAAGACCACGGAGTTTCAACCACGGCAACGACTTGAACGGCACGACGCAGCGAAGTGCGCCCGATAGCAGCGTGGAGACCACTCGAGCAACAGCTGTGACGCTACTACCCTACGTGATCTCACTGCTCGAGATGAAGGACAGCGAGGTAGCTCTGTCGCAGCAACAAGCTTTCCTACGCAAGGAGCTCACCATCGCTGAAGCTGCGACTGATAGGCTGCTTCGACGCCATGCGGATGAAAGTCATCTCGTCCACCCAGGAGCGTCCAGGGGCAAGGACTGGGCACTTGCAGGTGCAGAAGCAGGTCAGCAGACGAGGAAATTCGTGGAGGGCAGGCTGAATGCTGGAGAGGCTGCGGCAAAGCTGGCAGATGCGAAGCTGGATGCTCTCGGGAGTGTGAGAGATGATCTGGAGAAGCTGGAGAAGAGTATGGAGTAGGCTGTCATTCATTCAGGTCATTGCTCGTATCTGCAATCGATCCGCTATGGATCCACACCGCTCACGCTTCTCCGCTATGCAATCATCTGCTCAGGCTCATGCCCAAGACGTAGGGTATCTCACGCTAGTCATGCATTCATCTCATCGCCCATTGATAGGCTCAGGCGCGACTCGCTGCATCAAGGAGCTCATCACAAGTCATTATATCCCAGAATCCTCTTTTCGAGGTTCTTGTCCGCCACTGCCCATGCCCACGCCCGCCCAGCTTCGCCACCGAAGAGACTTTCTGACATCGAAGACTTCTCGAGCATGCCGTCCCGCTCCATAGACTTGATCTCATGGCCTGTGGTGTACGTGAGGAAGTGCTCGAAGTCCTTGTCCTCGAGCGCAAGAGCGTTGCCTGTAATGCCTGTATGATGGTCAGTGTCTCCTCCGCGGCCGAGGGCTAGCATAGCAGAGCCTACCGTGACATATACAAGGCTCCTTGGTCAACAGTCCCCTCTCCCTTACACACTCTCGTCCCTTCACAATCGCTTTCCCGATCTTGTCCTCCAGCGCCGGAAAGTACTGCTTGATGCTGTTGAGACTGATGACTACCCCGGGCGCCCCATGACAGACCTGCACCAAGCGATCCTTCTCAGGCGGTATACTGCTCGGCCAATTGCCAGTCTCGTACTGATACGTCAACAGCACAGCCAGATCTGGCGCAACCTTCGCGGCATACTTCTTGGGATCAGTAAGCACGACTTGTGTGATGATGCCCATCGCACCGTGGATCGCACCGACAAAAGTCTTGCCGTGCCATTTCCACGGCCGTGGCGAGTCCAGTATCGCATCGACAACATCGTCCTGCGTATCGGTGATCAACTGCAGCGTAGCAGGATCGTCGATAAACGACGCCTTGACCAGGCGAAGCAAATACAAGTACCCAGCCCGTCCGAAAAGATACTCATTCTCCGTCTCCGGGTCCAGCACCTCCGCCGAATAATCACACAAACTCCCCACCATATCCAAATCCTTGCTACTCGCCGCACCTATCGCCAAAAGACTCAAAATATCATCCCCAATGCCGCACTTCCCGACTGTCGGGCCTGGGTAGGTCGCGATAGCGTCCTGAGCGGTTTTGAGATAGGCTGCCGACCAGGTTCCCAGGAGCTGCGACTCGATCTCAAGGTCTGGGTAGAGTTGCTGCAGAATTAGGAAGGTGAAGGCGACGCTTATGGCGCCTTTGAAGAGGCCGCCGTTTGGGGGGACGGAGGCGGGGGGGTGTTCGGTTACGAGGCGGGTGAGGGAGGCGCGGAGTTGTTTGAAGGGATCTGTATACCGTTAGTGTCTGCACTGAGCGTAAGGGATGATTAGAATCTCGTACCTCTGCTCGCCAAAGGCGCATCGTTCTTGAAGTACCGTGGAGGCATTGTGGGAGAGGTGGTTCAGTGCATGGAGTTTGAGTGGCACTAGAGCAGCACTTGAGTGCTAGCTACTACGAGGAGAGTGAAGGAGTGGCAAGGTTGGCATTCTATCACAGTGAGGTAGCTTGCCTTCACCGGAATTGCCTCGCTTGCCTCGAGCTTCGCTACATTGCTGTGTGAGGTTCAGGTGTGACGTTGCTGCCTTTGGCGGCACCTCCCGCACCTTTGCACTGCACTCCGTTGAAGGTACTGCCTTCTCATTGCGATTATTGGTATGATATATCAGGATTAACGACAATTCGGGCCTCACTATTGTCTCCCGCGTAGGCCGGCTACTGACTGCCTGTATTCACAATGATTCGATTGATATGTTGGTCGAACGAGCGCGATACTCCACCAGCTCGCACAACATCCTGCCCTGCTGCGATAATGTCGATTACTCTCGAGACGCTTCAACTCGAGGTTGTCACAGCAGGTACCCTAGACCTCTGCTATCTACTCCTCCTCGTTGAGTGACGCCAAGTATCGGTATCACTGGAGGCTGTCATGAGGACACGAACCTAAATGCTGCAGTCTCTTGCGAAGCTGGTTCAAATTATAGCCGATACGAGAAGGTAAGTACCACTTTTTGCATTCTGTTCCCGACAGAGATTCGTCTTGCTTGGATCACGATCACGCAGATCAGTGTTTCCCCACCGCTATCTCGACATATCTACCTACTCCTCAGCCGCCTGTTACTACTCGCATCGGAAACTTGGCCTCGAGCACCACGATGCCGAATGTCTTGACCGCTTTGGACGCCTCGACGCGACAGGGAGGATCGATGCGGTCGCTAGGATGATCATCGACGCGCCAGAAATCTTATCCGAACAGGTCGCGGTCGAGGTCTCGTTAAAGCTGAGCCAGAAGTGCGCTGAAGAGGGCAACACGGTCGCAATGATTCGACTTGTAGACCTCTACAGCCTCCGTAGCCAAAAAGCTGACGCCGTCGGCTGGATTATGCTAGCCCAACTGGGAGGAGATACTAATCGCGTAATGCAGGACGCTGTCCGAGACGTTGTCTGCTGGGATTATGGCAATCTTCCCGCAATACTTACGACTAATCCGCTGGGTGCGCATCGCTTCACAGGATGGCTCAACGAAGAGGCGAAGCGTCTGTCCTTGCGTTGGGAAGATGCTGCTGTCAACAAATACGACATGAGACAATGGCTGGAAGATACACAGGCCCGATACCGCCAGGAGGAGGCTGACAAATCGTCTGCCGCACCAAGCGACGATCCGCCATATAGTAAAGACCCGCCATCCAGTGGAGATCCACCATCGAGTGAAGATCCACCATCGAGCGGTGATGAGGTACCGAGTGATAATGCCCCATCGAACGAAAATTTGCCATCTAGTGAGGACTCACCACCAATGAGCGGTAATCAGACACCGAGCGACGATGCACCATCGAAAAAGGATCTGTCATTGAACGAACATCTGCCATCGAGCGAGGACCTACCACTGAACGAGGATTCGTCATCGAACGAGGACCTGCAATTGCAAGAAGACTCAAACTTGAGCGAAGATCTGCCATCGAAGGCCGACAGCGTGGTGGACTCGTCTGTTCAATACTGGCAACGTTTAATGGAAGGTTTCCCAGAAGTCTTGCAACGACGACGTGTGCACGTCAGAGAGGATCTGATCAGGCGCCACGTACCCGCTGTGGAAACCAGATCAGCGGAGCCGGCCAGAGTCGCCGAAACAGAACCCAGCTCCGCATGTGAGATCCCGTACTGTCCTTTCTTGGGTACCTCTCATGCCAAAACGTCGCGCTGTGATCGTGTATTCCTTACCCGCACACTGGATTCTCAGCCAAAGTCTACATCAGTAAAGGGAACGGCCCCCGGACTTACTTTTACAGTGGGTGAGGAGATCCCACGACCCAGCATGCGGTCACTTCTATGGGCTCGCTCCGTCATGGAGGAGCACGAGCAACGCCATGCTGCTGGTACAGAGCAGCAATCCTCGGCCGACAGCAGTAATATCCCCGATGAGGTTATTGCGGGGATTACTGTAGACTCACGATCGGGCAAAGACAAGCCACAGCAGTGCTGTCACACCGTAGCTTCTTCGGGCAAGAATGGCGCTGAGCGCGCCACTTCGAGTCGAGACACAGTTCAGCCCGAATCGCACGCAGTTGTGAGCGCGAGCGAAACGTCTGGTCCACGTGACACCGCTGCGGAGCTTGTTCAGATCTTGGACAACACTCGAAGCTTGCATGAGACCTTGAGAAAGGCTCGAGCTGAGGGTCAGGCAGCTGGGCTAGCCGCCGCGATGCGCGAGTCCGAATTCGAATAGCTCGGTTTCCGCATCTTCGCTTGTCTTTGGCAATAGATTATCGTCACTGTCGGCCTGGCTACGGCAGCACACCGTAGCTGCGGATATGTTCGATGCCACGAGGCGCAAACACACGGAACTGATGTGAAGTGACAGGAAGCGGTGCAACTCGGCGGCTGCGCTGTCGTTCTCTGAAAGTTTGGAATACACCATTGCTTTTACAGGAACACTCATCACAGCAGGATTCCGCGCGCACCGCTAAGGAGAGCCAGCTGATGAGAGTTGACAAGGGCTCCGGACATGTATCCCTCATACAGAAGCTGCGGTGCGATATTTGACTGCAACGGCAAAGCTGACAGATATCTTGACTACACTTCGTGATATGGAGAAGCGGCCGCAGCTGTGTAGGAGGTTCAATGATGTAACGATAGTGGCGCTCGTCCTAGACTCATCATCGTAGCATCTCATGTATAGTCTCCTCCATTGGCTTCGGTTTGACGCCCTTAGCTGCCAGCAAATCCTCCAACGTCGAGTCATGGATCTCACATTCGCCGTCCTTCAACGCGGCATACGTCTTACTCCACCACGTGACCAGACCCTCATCCATGCCCCTCTGCTTCACATAGAACTTCTCGTGCTCATCTCTGGACACTTCACTGAATGCCACTTCACTTCTCTTCTCCTCACTCACAACCTTCGCCACCTCAGCCAAGCTCAGAGCCTTTTCCTGACTCAAGTACACCGTCCGCCCTGCCCACTCACTTCTGGGCGCAGCTAAGATCAATGCGTTCGCAACGCCCAGATCAGCAATACTCGTCCAGCTAATCTTCCCATCACCCGCCGTGATCACCTCACTCCTGCCACCATCACTTTGCAGATCCCAATGCCCAAAGTAAAGCAGCCAGCTCTCACTATAAAGTCCCTCTCTGATAATGGTGAATTGACCAGCCCAATGCTCAATGAGGTACGCCTCAGTCCGCTCGTGCGCAGTCATGACACCCGATTTGCTGGGATTGGCGAACGCGAGGCTAGTATAGTACACATGCTTCACCCCCGCTGCTTTGGCGCCTTCTAGCGCATTAAAGTGATCTGCTTCACGGCCGTGGCCGGGCGGAGCATCGTGGAAATCTTTTTGGATGCGGGCTGAGGAGATGAGGAAGATCGCATCGGCATGCTTAAAGATTGAGGTCCAGTGAGTGACGGGGTCGTCCCAGTTCGCGTTATGCAAAGTGACGCCTTGAGATATGAAGGGCTGGAGTTTTGAGGTTCCTTGGGGCGAGGAGGATGTTACGGCGATTTGTGATGCAGTCAACAACTGATGATCTAGGAGTGATGTGAGTGTGGCAAAGCCAAGCTTGCCTGAGGCGCCGACGATGACTAGCATAATGAGGAATTGCAGAAGTGAGGTAAGTGAAGGAGAGAAGCCAGAGAATGAGTGAAGTAGTTGCCCAATTCCCGTGTGCTGTACCTCAATCACTGGTAAATCATGCAGTATGAGTGACGTTACTGTGGATGAGCTGTTGCTCGGCAGTTGCTGCAGGCCTTTGACAGAGTCCCAGGTGTTGGAAGTAGCCCTGCTGCTTTGCTGAGCGATCACAATGCCTATCAATCAATGATGAGGTACTCCTGATGGGATAGGTCTCTACTTTCGTTGTCATAAGGGTGCCGAGGAAGACCGCACGGATTTCCGTCAGGAGTGCATGCAGTAAAGGTGCATTTGATGAATGGTCAATCAAGTTTAGCGCGCTTTGCGCCCCGAAAGCTTACCTTGCCGCCGCACGCGCCATACACGCGAGCGAGTGACCTCACTCTAATAATACTCACAAGCCCCGTCTTCTGCTTCGCTCTTGATCTGACAGGCTACTCGCGATGTGTGCAGACTCGAGGCGAGCTGTTCAGCAATGCATCTGCAGCAGGTCGCATCACACAACCTTCAGTCCATAGCCCGACGTTACCCCATCCTCCGCCAGATCTCCCCGACAGCGGTCCTCCTGATCTTTTTCTGGGTCTACGCCATACACTACGGCGAGCGATTAGTCTCAAGTAATCATGTCAAGTCCTGCAACTGGGGAAGCTGGGAGAAGTGGCCCACAAGCGCAACACCACATCATCTGGTCTTCATAGCAGATCCGCAGCTAGTGGACCCTCACACGTACCCAGGACGACCATGGCCGCTCAGTGCGCTGACGGAGAGCTACACGGACCAGTACATGGCACGCAACTTCCGCCTGATCAATGAGCAGCTCGACCCTGATAGTGTGGTATTCCTGGGAGATCTGCTAGATGGAGGAAGGGAATGGAGTACATCTAAGGCTAGGCAACTCACTGCACATCAGAGGAAGCATCTGACAGATCTCGGGATCAAGGCTCCTGGCACTAAGCGGAGCGTGGACACTTCTCTGAGCTTTGGGCAGCCAAAGGTGACTTCAGACTCTCCGCTGAGCAAGAGAGATGAGGATCCGAAGGCTTTTGTCCACGGCGAGAACGGACGCTGGAGGAAATGGGGACCTGCGCAGTGGGACCACGAGTACGATCGATTCGGCCGGATCTTCTCCGATCCAAGACAGCTGTACCCGAGAGCAGATCGTGAAGCGCACGTTGCCTCTGAAGTGTTGACGCATCCGATCAGCGTGGAGAATGGGGCTACCGAGATCAGGACCGAGGAGTACGCCATCTCTGGTGGCAAGACCAGACGCGTGATCACGAGCCTACCCGGTAATCACGATCTCGGCTTCGGGCCTGGGGTACAGCTTACAGTGAGAGATCGGCATGAGACCCACTTTGGGGAGGGCAATCGGGTTGATGTGTTTGGCAATCACACGTTCGTCAGCATTGATGCACCCTCTCTTGCAGCTTCCAGTCAATTTGAACCAGGTGGTGCCGACAGCACGGAAGAACAGGCTGAAGCTCGAAAGAGCATCTGGCAGCCGACTATGAGCTTCATGGGAAGTGTGCAGGCTCCCGTGGCGAAGGCGACAAGCGACTACCTGGACGATCTGTTCCCAGACAGTCGGCCGGACGGACGAACCCTGCGGCATGGAACTGACAGCGACAACACGAAGTCCGGGAAGCGGACGTCTGTTCAGGGCCAGGCTCAGCTACCTATCATCCTGCTCTCTCATGTCCCATTGTACCGCGACCCTGACACCGACTGTGGCAGACTACGTGAGCGTGGCAAGGCCATCTCCATACGAGGCGGCTATCAGTATCAGAATGCACTAACGCGATCATTGTCGACCAAGATCGCGCAGCAGATCAGCATAGCCGGCGAGATCGTGCACATTTTCTCTGGCGACGACCATGACTATTGCGATGTGTCGCATCGCTGGAATCTCGTCACGGGCAACGGCAAGTCACGTCTGCAGAACATCCGTGAGATCACCGTCAAGTCGTTCAGCTGGGCGATGGGCGTGCGAAAGCCTGGCTTTTTGCTGGTCAGTCTGTGGAACCCTGTGAACGACAAGGGCGAGGCTATTGGGACAGCAGCGTCGACAGTGCAGACACACCTCTGTCTGCTGCCAGACCAGCTCGGCATCTTCCTCACCTACGCCCAGCTTGCAGGCCTGACTCTCATCATCCTGCTGATCCGTGCAATCGTTGTCGCCATCCGTGGCAGCTCCACTCTAGACTCAGAAGACGAAGATCCCGACATCCCCTCAAGACTCGCCCTCATCCGGTCTCGGTCCCCCGACAAGCAGCCCGTCAGCCTCACAAACGGCTTCTCAACCCCCAACAAATCCCTCTCCAAATCCCGTCAACGCGCCGCCTCCACTTCCCTCTCCTCAACTCCAGCCCAAGACTCCTCTCATCTCAGCGTCCAGCGCAGTCATAATGCGCGAACCCGCAGCGTGAGCCCTTACTCACCCTCGCCCTCCAATGGACTAGTAGAGAAAGCGGGCTTGTACCCGCAAGTCCAGTGGGCGGATCCGAGCGATGACGAGGAGAGCAATGTGGGGAGTGTGGGGGACTATGGCGACGGAGATTCGCAGGGGAAGTGGAAACGGAGGCCACGGAAACGGAGTGTTGCGAGAAGGGCTTGGGGGGAGTTCTGGAGAGGGCTGGGGGTTGTAGGGGCTGGAGCGGGAGGATGGTATGTTTTCATGGTCAGAACTGGGTAGATCTTGATACTCCCAAAGAGGATGTGAATGTTCAATGGACTCAGTCAACGTCATCACACCCTCCAACCTCCAGATACCATGTCTATCTATACTTTGATGAGTGCTCTCACCCTCCTCGCCAAGTCAGTGACATGCTCATCCACCACCTCATTCCCTTCCTCCCCTTCCCTCAGCCCCCGCAAAGCCTCCTCAAGCATGAACAAATACTCCCTGTTCTCGCCACTCGGCCCTCTGCACATCACAATCCGCTCCGCCAGCGCCTGCGGGTCTTGAGGGCCAAGGAACTGCGCATTATCGGGCGTGCCGATGTAGACGAGGCATTGGATGGGGGTCACTGGCCCGGAGTCGTTTTTGGTGGCAGACCCTGGCGTTGTCGTTGGATCGGAGGTCTCAGAGGCTGAGGGGAACGGATGAAAGGGCGTATAGTGCATACTATACCCGTTGATCTCCCGGATGTCGAGGTAGGCTTTCACTTCTGCCACGTGCTTGGAGGGGATACGGTAGGCTGCTCCCTGGACTTGGGGAGGGGCGGAGGGATGCTAGGTTGCGTGGTCTCAGCTTTTGGTGCAAGTCCTGATTCGATGAATTGTAGGCTCACCTGGTCTGTGAGCGTCTCCCATAGTTGTCGATCGATCAGCGTCACAACACGGCCTGGCTGTTCGGGTGTACCGCGGTGGTCTTCGCTGTAGAGCGGTTAGCAGTACGTTCATATGGTCTCCAGCTGGTCTATCTACATACCTAGCCTGTGTGTCCGCCACTCCGTCAGCTACTTAATCCTGACGACTGCATCTCGATCGAAGTCCAGTGCCTCAGTCAGAGCGTACCTGCCAGAAGCGACGGACGTAGCCTTCTATATAGCCTGGGAGACGGAGATCTGGCAGTATCGATCCATGAGTAAAGAGCATTCCGTAAGCAGGATGGAGGTCAGGTCAATGTGCGTACCGTAGTGTGGTGGCGGCTTCCATATCAACGACCTGTGGTACGTCAGTAACATTTTTCAACGAGACGATGGGAGTGGCTTGCCCGTAGCCAAAGAGCCAGAGATCGGCTTCTTCGTTCGCCATTGAAACAGGCGTACTACGACGGAGTAATGGTGTTGGATGGATGAGCGTGTCGCTATGTTCCTCTAATCACGGAAGACATGAAGTCAAAAGCACAACAGACGTCGCTGATTGGGCTCGTCAGACAATACGGCACTTCGACTTCTACGCGAAAGTCAAACCCGTTCGCAGGTCATCGACGTGAGGAGCGAAATTCAGGCGCAGCTTAGATCGATACAAGACTATACACCCAATAATCGCTCTCATTCGAACAAACCCACAGTCGTCCATGAACGCCGCGACAAATGCACTAGGATCTCATCCACACACTCTCAGCACCTCAGCCCTTCCTGACCGGTCCACTGACACCAGCACCAATAACACTCGGCAGCTCCTCTGATCCCATCTCCCACACAGTGCCGACCGCAAAGCCCACCACAAAGATCAACCCCACAGTGAACAGCACAATGAGCCAGAACTCCACACTCACATCCCTCTTCTGGCACGCCGGACCACCCCAAGTCGTGGTCTTCTTCTTCCCATCCGTCGTCACGACACTAACCTGGCAAGCGCAGGAGTAGCACGCGCCGAGCCCAGAGCCGGCGTCTTTGTTTGTGTACTTCAGACTGCAGGAGCCGTGGCCGGTGCAGTTTCGGGTTGTTGCCTGGCAGGCTGAGAGGCTGGGGAAACAGGCTGGGAGGATACCCTCGAGAGGGCGGGTTTGGGTGTTGTTAGATTTGAAGATCTGGAGAGGGTCGGATGTGTTGTCTGACAGTGATTGGTGGTAGGAGGGTTCTGCTAGCGGCTCCTCAGGGTCGTAGGGAAGGACTTGTCGTTTCGCCTGGCGAGGTTGGAGTGGATACTCGACGTTCGGCATGCTGTAGGTTCCCCATGTCGAGGTTGAATCATATAAGGGCATGAGCAGGGCGGTGATGTGCCAGGTTGCTTCGTTGCGGAGTTGAACGACTGTCGTTGCGAGGACTGCAGGAGAGGAGGCGAAGAGGTATAGGTCGCCGTTGGGGGTGCGGAAGAATTCATCGAGCTCTAGCTCCGGGAAGGCGTGCGAGGGGTCGGCTTGAGTGATGAGGTCGAGGAAGAGGTGGAGGGTCGACGTTCGCTCGGGTGCGGGGGAGACGGTGAAGGAGGCTGTGGATTCAGGGACATCTGGTCTTGTTAGTACGATGTCCTGCGTGGGAGGGGATCATTACAATGCTCACGAGTTACGTCCGCCTCGTCCTTGGTGAAGGCCAGCAGAAAGGCATTGCCCGTCCGCCCATCACTCCTCAGCAGTGGCGTCTTCCGGCCATGTGTGTTGATCGCATCGATCTCCTCCTCGCTCAATGCTCCGTCGATGTGGAAGTCCTCTACTCCAGCTCTTTGCGCCAGCACTAGTCTTGACGTCGCTGGCGATAGCGTCTGACTTTCCACCACTGGTGCTGCCTCCCGAGCCGGGACGAAGGTGTAGACATGGCCTGTGGCTGTCGCCGCGGCGTGTGCGACACAGCCGATCGCTGATAGCAGCGGGAGAGATGTGAGCCTCATCGTTGCGTCGTTGACCTGCAATCGAGACCGTGAATGGACCGGAGAGTGATGTCGTCGTTGCTTCTCGCGATAGCTTGACATGCCAAGACTTATGGCCCAGCGCCACCCCAGCATCATCCCGCGCCGATCTCGAGGTGAAAGTGACTACATACATTCACATTATTGCAGCAAACCTATATTCTGGAATAAATCGCAGCTTACACAACCTCTCACCTTTGCTAGCATACCACAGCACATCCTTCACGACAGTCCCGCCAATGCGATAACCCATCCCGAGCATGTTTCGCCTCTCACGAGCCTTCCGGCTACGCCAACAGTACCCTCACTATCGATCACCCCGAATACACACACACTCTCGCCCCGCCTCACAACTACTCCACAGCAAGAACGGCGACCCCTACCGCTTCCAGACTGTCCGCTTTAAGCAACCCAGCGTCTTCACCTGGAAACGAATAGCCACCGCCGCCCTCTACGTGACAGCCTACTACGGCGCCTTGCAAGTATGGGACCACTACATGGAGCCCCTGCTGGAGGATTTGGATGTCGAGGAGGGTGAGGAGACATCGAGTGAGGCTTCGCCCGAGGATGCAGCAGGCCAGAGCGAGTATGCGGATGAGGAGAACCGCTTCATTCCTTTAACATGGGCAAGAGCGCTGCCGCGGACGTTCTACAAAGGCTCAGATCCCGAGTGGCAGGAGTTCATGAAAGTCGCCAAAGATCCTCCTCGAGCGAAGAAGATCCAAGCAGCGTTAGTGCAGCTCGTGCATCAGCAGATGGTCGCCCGGCCTGCGATCACGATGCGCATAGGCTCGAACACGAAGGTCGGCCACTACTGGCTCGAGATGACATATCCTGATGCGCCTCCGCTAGAATACCAGCGCGCTGGCTTGGAGCTGGGAGAAGATTTCATCGCGTGGAGTCAGCAGAAGATCACAGCAGATGAGTGGTGGCGGACGAAACGAGCGCTTTGGCCAAAAGCTGCTTTCGATGGAGCATACGCGACGGCTGCATTAGTTGTAGGCATACAATGGCGGAAAGCGAAGCAGGCGATGGGTTGGGAGGGGCGAGATCCGTTCAGTCCAGAGGAGCGATATAAGCACGCAGTGGAGATGATGCAGAAACACACCCATGCTAAGGCGGGGAAGAGACTTGGAGCGCAGACGGATCCAACGAGTAGTAGCAGTATTGCTGCGCCGCCGACGAGCTCGACACCAGACGCCAAACTCGAACCTGCGGCAGCTAGTACGACGTCATTACCCTACCTCCCTCCTCTACCGCTTCCAGCAAAGCGCGATCTAAACGCTACATCCCTCCCCATCGCCTTGTCGGCTTTCTCCCAGAACCTCAGCGCCGCCTGGCTGCCTGCGAAAGCTGAGCCGCCACGAGGGGCGATTGTAGTCAGTGGCTTGGTGGAGGTGCGAGGCAGCACGGGGAAGATTGTGTTTGATGTGCAGAGCTTCTACGACCTCAGCAAGAGTGAGTTTGTGAGGGTGCAGGCAACGCCGAGGGTCGTGAAGAGGCACAGGCAGGGACCGAGGGGAGGAGCATGATCCTAGCCAAGACTAGATGAGATCGAGATATCTGTCGTTCGACATTATGAGCGTTCTTTGAGCTTAGCGATGGGGAATGGCGCATGGGTATGGTATTACGGTGGGGCTACACGCACGGCGTACTGGATCAGCAGCCGGTGGTGGCTTGAGACTGAAGTTGGACGCATGTGCATAGTATGGAAGCAGGGGGAGAGGTTGACGCGATCAAATCGCTTGCACGAACATAGCATATGCCTCAGGGTATCATCGCTTCTTCCTCGTCTCACAAAACCCATCCCAGACGCCATGCTAAAGTCATTTCATCGCCCATACCCATACCGCTGTATGGTTCAATCCCTAGCATAAGTCACCTTCCCCCTCTTCACAGCCTTCTCCTCTTCCTCCTCCCTCTCAGCACCCCTCTTCTTCTTATTCCCCGCTTTGCCAACCCCATTCGCAGCCCCGTTGACGCCATCCCCCATACCCATCCCCGTAGGGGTCGCGGCGTGTGAAGGCGTATTGCTTTCGCTGCCTTCTTGTGCCTTCGCACTCGTCAGTACTGCCTCCCCATCAATCATAGCTGTGATTCACGGAGAGCTTACCTTCACCCACCCCCCACTACTCCTTGAAAATACCCGTTCCTCCTCCCTTACCCTCCCGCCCCTATTCCTTCCACCATCTCTCCCCCCTGCTCCTCCCGCGCCTGCTCCAATAACAACGCCCTTGACCCAGCCATCGAAGCCTCGTACAATGTTCCCCGAGTTCAACGTTTCTTCCAGGTAGGCTGTCTCGGTTTTGTGGATGTTTTCTTCCAAGGCGACGAGCTTGTCGTCTAGCAGACGTTTTTGTGTGAGGGTGCTGCGCAGGGTGGAGCGGAGGGAGTCGTAGTAGGGTCTGCCGGGCTGGTCGGCGGGAGGGGCGGTTGTGGAGGTTGGGGGATGGTTCTCGGTCATTGTGTGAGATGTGATGGGGGCGATGATGGATGATGGTGGACGTGATGACAGCGGGATGGCCGCCTTGACCCCAGATGGGTGTTACGATTGATGGTGGTTACTGTGGCGTAGGGGTGGATGCCTTGCAGCCTCAGGCAGCTCTTGCGCTGACAGCCGACTCCAGTTCACCACATTGAACACATTCCGAACAGTCTCGCCAATGCGCTCCAAGGGTATGAACTCTCGGCGGTGCGAAATGCAGGATCTAAGGTACCATACACACTACGTAAAATATCTACATTATCATGTGTAGGTTTCGCCTTATCTCTTACTCAACACAGTAGTCGCCGTTGATCATTGCGCTGTCGACGATACACAATGCATCTCGACCTAGAGGATCCTATCGGATCAAAGTATGCATCAACCGCCGACCTCCGAGAGGCGATCGTGACTATATCGAAGCATACCCCAGATCGGAAAGCCGAAGGACAATGGGCGAGGAATGTACGCTTCTTGACACCTATCGAGAATGTCGCACTACTCGAATCATGGTCGTCGTGCCGTGATCAGGAGCTTGCACAACGGGAGCGACCACAGACACAAAATGATGAAAATCTCGATGGTCCTGCGTGTAGCTGCAGCCCTTATCAGTGGGTATTCGTCCCTAGCGACCGGTCCATCCTCTTGACGCAGCCGCCAGACTTCCCTGACTGCACACATTACTTGGCCGTGTCGTACTGCTGGCAGAGCAGTGAAAAGTCCGCATACGCAACGACTAACGATGGAGACGAGGTGGTACCATTCAGCATTCTAGAACCTGGGAGAGCTTCCAGAACACCTATGTGTCCCCCGTCACTTCTTGCTCGCTGCACAGCGTATGCTGCCTCTAAAGGATTGAGTTTCATTTGGATTGACCAGGAGTGTATCATTCAAGACGATCCAGAGGACAAGGCTTTAGCCATACAGGCTATGGATGAGGTGTACGACCAGGCGGAAGAGTGTGTGGCTGTCCTGGAGGTTTGCTTCGAAGAGCAACGTCACCTGGACGCAATAGAAATCCTCATCGAGAATAATTCGAATCGACTATGCAACGAAGATGGTACTAGGGACGTCTGCGAAGCACTGCGTCTCATCTTATCAGACCGGTGGTTCGAGCGGGCCTGGTGTCTGCAGGAGTCGACGGCTGGTGGAACGCAGATGGCTCTTCTGATCAGATCCGATCCCAGGCTTACGATCCCGGACTGCTTTAGGAGCGAAGTATATGGCTGCTTCGAAATCCAGCTGTCTTGGCTACACACTGTCATCGGTTGTCTTGAATGGTTCGATGCACCAGATGCCGAACCACTGGGCGCAGACACCGCAGAGCTCGCGCGCACAGTTGCTGGCATGTGGTACGATTGTATGCCACAAGAGAGTGATGAAGAGAGAGGCGCTGTCAGTTTCGGGGGTCGAACAATCTGTGATGCTGCCGAGGCGCTGTATTACCTCGATAGGCGACACAACTCCGTCATTGCCGACCGCCTGGATATCTTAGCCAACATGTGTGGCTACGAAGTCAGATTGGATGTTCTAGCTCTTGATGCACAAGGCTTCGACTTCAGCATCTGCGCGGTAGTTCTCGCAATTCTGAACGGCGACTTCTCGATCAATCACGGCTGCGCAGATTTAGCAGCTACCGGCGTTGGAGGGCGGAAGTTCGTTTCGTGGCATCAGCCCCTTGGGCATACTACTGCGCCTGATGCACACGAGCTTCCCTTCACGTGGTGGTCGTTGCTTGCTTCTTCGTTACAGTCAATACCTCTCTACAATTGGTACTATAAAGATCCACCAGGCCGGAACTTCCGCTATTCTGTGCGTGCCGGAATATCGCTGAAAAGGGGACTTGAGATTGAGGGTTGCCTGTTCGTAGCAGACAAGACGATCGATGTTTCTGACATGGTGACAGGATTGCTAGAGAGATGGAAGGAAAGGCTGACAGTATCGCTCCCAAAGCGCGGAATCCTGGCCATAGCCGATGCCGCTTCTCGTGACTCAGAATTCGGTGAGGCGAGACATATCTTCTTCATCAGGCTGTTCTGCAGACTAGTCGAGCAGGGCTACGACCGACTCGCACAGCTCTTATGGAAGCTTGGTCGCAGTCCAGCTACTTACAGAGAACGATCAGATCCACAATTCGTCCGTTGGTACGAGGCAGACGCTGCCGATGTTCTCGATGTTCCGGGTCGCCAAGTCAAATGGCCAAAACCCGAGTCCTCACCTACAGTCAATCGATCAGGCACAAGATCGCACACTAGTCCCTTCGCGACCTCTTGGACCATGACCATGGTCTTGTGTCAAGCGCTGATACACGGCAAACTTGTAGTAGCACGTCCAGGTAGCTCACGACGGCAGGCCAGCTCCTACTCTGCACTGTTCCAAGACCAATACGTAGACGCAAATTATCTAGCAGCCAAGACAAACGGCAAGCCCATATCGCTGCACAGCCATCTTGGCTGGTATCCGAGCGAGTGGAGGGTGCAGGTGCACAGCGGAACCCACGCTCAAATCGAGCAAGTCTCGCCAATTGTGGCGAGTTGCTTAGCGAGTGTTTGCGGCTTGTGGGAAGCTGATGACGAGTACATGGAGCCAGTAGCCATCCAATAGCGACACTGTGGGACGATTGCACAGTTGAGCAGGCTGCAAATGTAGATAAGCAATCGTTTGGCATTCATTAGCAGAAGCCCAAGTGCAGTCCGAATAAGCGTTGGGTGCTTAGTCACGCGAAAGAGGTCCACAGCGGGTACGGCTCCATACTCCCGCGCCGTGTCCTTCGCGCCTTCCTCGTCAGCTCCTCTTCGCTCTTGCCAAACAGATGCACTTTTGACATTCGGCTTGCATCGCGACGTCGTTTCGATCACGGGACTCCGTTCTGCGATGGCCGCTCGTAGTCCGAGATTAATTGCATTCATTATCAGCCGAGCTACGACGACTTCGGACATTTCAGCGACAAAGACTCTTTTCGAAGCCTACACGAAATGGCTAGACCTCGATCTCACGTTCCAAGGCTTTGCCGATGAGCTCGCGAGCCTGCCAGGCAAGTACGCGCCCCCGAACGGCGCTCTCCTTCTCGCCCGTCTTGCCTCGTTCGACGAAGCGATCGGCTGCGTTGCCATCCGTCCACTCTCTGACGGAGGAGTCTGCGAGATGAAGCGACTATACGTCACTTTAGCTGGCCGAGGGACTGGCGTGGGCAAGGCGCTGGCGGTCGCTGCGATCGATCAGGCGCGACAGATTGGGTATAAGGCGGTACGACTCGACACGCTGCCATCGATGAGCGCGGCAAGGGCGTTATACGGAAGCCTGGGATTCACGGAGATCGGGCCGTACTACGAGTCGCCATTGGAAGGGACAATCTTCCTGGAGCTGATATTATGAGCCAATTCATTGTACTGCCCGCCGAGTCGCTCGACCGTCAGGACCAGAGTGCGCGGGCAGCGTCGTCTCGTCGACGCGTGCATGTCCCGCGCACATGCCTAGCGAGCGCAGCAAGCGAAGTCTTCGAGATGGGTTTGTTCAGGTATCGCCGCCATTTGGCAGGCTATAGTAGGGCTCAGGCCAACGCACGAGCGCGAGGGTGTTCGATCGCCACTACAGAGACAGGCTGTTTGGTAAAGCTGCATAGCTAGCAGTAGGATGTCCTTCTAAGCGCGCAATATCCTCCAGATGTCTTACGGAGAAGGCGATGAACGCAGAAGACCGCGTATGATCTGGAGCGGAGCGGCAAGTCTTCTCTATACGGGGAGAAGCGGGTACATCTGCTCGCCTTGCCTTCGATGCCATCTCCTTCAGCATAAGCGGAGTGAACGTCTGTACGCAGGACGGTGGCGAGCAGAGTCCGGACAGTGAAAGCCATGGCGAGAGAGTTTGTTAATCTAAAGCACAAATTCAGCAGCACAAGCGGTACCGAGTGTCTCGCGCGTGAGCGACGGTTCTGGCGTTCTATGTAGAGCCTTGGCTGTACAGCGTTCCTCTGTCTGAACGCTGAGACGCTCGAGCAGCAAAGTCGGAGCGATGCTATCATATCGTGCCATCATGCGCAGCTCGGGGCGTTTCACCAGCTCAGCAACGCACACGTCGCTTGATCATGTACTGTAGCCAGTTCACCACACCCGCTCTCCCAAATCCACGCCCCTGACTCTTTTCGCCAGCCCCTCGACGCCGACCTCGCTCCCCCTCTTCGCAGGCCGGTCCTGCAACCACCCCAGAATCTCCACGAGCGTGGTCCATCCTAGCAGCAGAAGACACGAATCAGTATTTCAGCCTTCCAGATGACAGATGTGATGAGCACTGTCAGTGGGAGCTATGGTACAGTGAGGTAGTGGAATGGGAGGTAGGCACGGCTCATCACATCTGCAGGATCGTTTCAAGAGTGGCCCAACCTGGGGTGTGCATCAGCTGCGCGCCGAGCGAGGGGTCGCGGGTAGCCGAGAGGCGGGCGAGGAGGGCGAGTTCGTCCTGTGTCGCACGTCGATGTCAGTATGCAGTAACGCAGTATAGAGCGGGAGGGAACAGACCTTGCTCAAAATGTCGAGACTGGCAACGTAGCACAGCAAATGAAAGTCGCTCACAGCCTCCACCCCCTGCTGCGTATCCAGCGCGACACGATTCGAGCCAGCGCGCAGCGACTTCTGCAGATCTCGAGGTTCTTGTGCTTCGCCGATGATACTTCGATTCTCAATCGCAAACTTATTCGCAGCGAACAGGCCCTTCTTCTCCAGCGGAAAACCATGCGTGAGAGTGATGAGCAGATACTCAACCGGAAAGCTCGGCTTGGCATTCTCCTGCACGCTTCTGCCGTACTCGTTGATCCGGCGGTAAAACACCTCAGGAATATACCGCACGCGACCGAGCTCGTTCTCCTCGTTTTCATCCTGCACCAGCATGACGGAAGGCTCGGCGGAGGCTTCGATGATATCTGCTCTCACCATCTCGACAGCGGAGTTCGAAGCTTGGTAAGCGGCTACAGCGATCTGCCCTTGCTCGTCGCCCGAGACGACGCAGGTGACGAAATTTGAGCCGAAGCGGCCGGTGTCGCTCCATTTTGAAGGGCGGGGGTATTTCGCTTGGTGCCGGGCGGCGAAGAGGATTTCGAGTGAGGAGAGGAAGTAGGAGTCTATGTGCCGCTTGCAGACTGCCGTCTTCTCTGGGTCGTCGGGCTGCAGGAGATCAGTGTACACCACGCCTACGCGCTGGAGTCCACATTGCGAAGCCAGCAGGTCGATGGCAGCTTCGTTCTCCCAATCGTTCAGCGTCACGCCATCGGGCTCATTGACTTGAGGGGGCTCGTAGATAGCTTCCACGACTGCTTTCGTACCGAGTGGCACTTCCTCGTATGCTTCGTAGTGACCGTACATGTAGCCCATTCGCTGCGCACCACTGCTCCGCCAAAAGTTCAGGAAGCGGTTTATGATCTCCGAGTCAGCAAATTCGACGTGGTCGACCATACGGTATTCTTGCGGCTGCAGAGTGATGGCAGAGGGTTGGCACTTCGTGCAGATTCCTTTCGGGAAGGGCTGATGGCCTGACGGGCATTGTGGGTTTACGCGGTAGTATGGTTCACTGAGAGGCGGCATGTAGGAGCTACCTTGCTCGTACTTGTTCTTGCCCTGATTTACCTTCCGCAGGTAGGCATGGTAAGACAAGTGCTTGATCTTCTTCTCATCTAGGTACTCCTTGTTGTAGGGCTCGACGGGCATGCAGTAGTCGCACATTCCCTTGGGGCCGTGACGGCACATCTTCTCGTCTTTCTTGCGATGGATCTTGCCATCCTGCTGATCTAGTCGATCGTCTAGAGCAGATTGCTTCACGCTCTCCCACGGATTCTTGATGAGCTGGACGTCGCCGTTGATCTGTGCTGCTGCCAGCGGTGCGACATCGTCGTCTCCAACGTCCTTCCCGTTGAGCCTGTTTGCCGGCACCGAGTGGCCGTTGGAGGTCGGCTCATCCTGCTTGTAGTCGAGGAAAACTTGGGTGCCGTGTGTGAGTCCAAGTCGAGCGAACGTAACGCCTTTCAGTGCAGATATGGGTCGCGAGTCTGCGCCGTGCGGCTTTGGGCTGATGGTGATGGACTTGGTGATTGTGTGTTCGGGCATTTTCTCCACGACCTGCGGCAGTATCGAGGCGATCTCATCGTCGGGGTTGACTGTGAGGCGGAATTGGCCGTTACGGCTCTGGAATCTGAGTATCATCGTGGAAGTGTGAGTGGTGTTTGAGAGCGCTGGAGGTGATGGAGATTCAGTCTAGAGTAGATTAGGGAGGTTATGAGAATGAGGGGGAGTGCTCAGGTCGGAAGTTGGATTGATCTTCTATTACTCGCCATCACGAAAAGATGAGTAATGACAGTCTGGCCATTTTGGACTTCACAGGCAGCTCATCACTACGCCATCGCCGTTTGCCAGAATTAAGGTGCAGGCACCACGATCACCTGCATACCCGCCTCCGCACTGGATAGATCCATACCGCCGAGCCGCAATCTCTAATCCGCAGCCAAATCTGGACAAGTGTGGTCTCTGTTCACGTGTCAAGAATTGTTGATTGACACCTTGCACTTGCCGTCGAAGTAATCTATAGCAACACATACATCATTCAATCCGCAGACACGTTTCTATCTACACGTGGACAGTCAAAACTTGGAGACACCGGGACATCAGCCTTCATCTCGACGGACAACCAGCTCCAGCAAGTCATATCGCCCACACTCTCTCATCCACAGGGCTTCAGCCCACCATGGACGACCCTCTAAACGCCACATTCAACAGCACCTTCAACGGCACCTTCGCAAACGGCACGAACTCCACCTCAGAACCCTTCACACCCTCTCCACCAAAACCCTTCTGGACAAATCTCCTCCTCCCAACCCTCTACCTCACCATCCTCCTCACAACCCTAATCTCCTTTTCCCGCACCTACCGCTCCCGACAACTCCAGCGCGCAGCACGTCTAGCACCCTGGTTTCCCTCCCACACGAGTCGGGACATCTACCTCACGCTGCTGCATCTTGAACCGTCAGACGAGAAAAGTGAGAAAGGGACGAAAGTGCCGGAGAGTGTGCTCAAGGCGGCGTTGTTGAAACGCGCGTTGGAGGATATCCAGAGGATTGTGGCGCTGAGACAGGCGAAGGGGCCGCTGCAGGCATTGTTGCAACGGGGCAGTGTTGGGGAGGAGCTGTGGGTAAGGTTTCAGAGGGCGGAGGGGGAGATGGAGGAGGAGGTCAAGGAAGTTGTGGAGGAGGTTTGTCTCCCTTGTCGCTACCGAGCTGCGAAGTAGAGCGTTGCTAATGTAACACAGGCTAACGCATACGTCTCCGGCTGGGGCCAAGTGATCTTCCAGTCCGCGAACGAGATGAACCAGAACCTCTTACTTAAGGAACGCACATCCGAACTTCTCGTCAAAGTCGACGAAGAGAAGGCTTGGTGGGAGGCGAAGAAGCAGGGCGTGCAGAGGCAGTTTTTGAAGGAGAACGGGGTTGAGAGTAGCGAGGCTGTGTCGTCACCGGAGAGCACGGGGAAGAGAATCGAGACGCGGAGTAGTGACGAAGACGCCGTGATTGTGGAGAGTGGTGGGCCGGCGCAGGCGCAAGGAGGGGCCGGGGGAGGGAAGAAGAAGGGAAAGAAGTGAGGTTGAGGGCAAGAGGGAATTGGTCTTACGTGCTGCAGTCTTAGCGAGATCGATGGACGATCAATTCATTGTATAAGCGACACATCTTTAGCACAACTGCCATTCTACTACCATGATATAATTCTTCTCGAAGCCGAATGCTCGGCCAGGTAGGACGGGCCAACCGTCGCCGAGCTGCAGTCCGAATTAAAGGATGCGGAAGATCCTCAGTTGGAGGGTCAAGATACGAGCTGCTGGAGGTTGCAATGTATGTGACAGCACTTATCATTGCGCGGGATATGAAAGCGCAAAAAGCACTTATTCGAGTAGAGAGTGAAGTCCGATACACCTAACTATACAGGACGGACTCTCTCTGAGTTGCTAAGGAGTGAACGCAGCCCGAAGAAACTGCTTCAAATCAGCAATCGTGCATACCAAGTCAATCGCTGCCCGTCCTCCACGTGAGCTCGGCAGCACATCTACATTGCCTCGCTCACGCCTTCTTGCTATCATCATCATCGTTACGGTCGTCACTGGCATCGATGTCCTCGACTCGTCCATCACCGTCATTATCGTCGTCGTCGTCGTGCCCATCGCCAATAGCCGTCCCATCGTGTCCACCGCGCTCAGCTCCATCCCGAGCTTTGCGGCCGGCGATCGCGCGAAGCAGAGTCCCCAGTTCGGCAGCTAGGCCATCAGTCTCCCGACGTGTGCTGATGTGCACATCTCCGCCGCCAGTGGTGTGGAAGTCAGATTCTGGCTTGTCCAGTGCGCCGTGGAGTCGCAGCTGTGCCTCGAGCCACAAACCATATGCGATGCGTTCGAATGGGTCCAGATTTATCTGATACGCTTGGGTGGTCGAGCTTGAGAGGTCAGGCGTGACTTGTGTGTCGATTTCGGCGGTACTTCCACCGAGGATGAAGTTGAGAAGGGCTGAATCATGGCTGGGAATGTAGCCGGGGAAGGTATGCGGCATGTCGAGGGTACCAGGAAGAGGTCGAGACTGAAGCTTAGGCGGCGAGCCGTTGTTGGCGATAGTACTCAGTCGTTCGTCGTCATCGTTGCTGATGAGGAAGTCAAACTCAGGTGAGTCCGCATCGGGAGTATGGCGGTACGTACCCTCCATCGCCTTCGTCTCCGTCGCCCTGCTGACGACTACCGCTGCTCTCGACAAATGACGCGTGCATGCGACACTTGATCTGACGTGGTCGTGGTGAGATTTTGGTGATCTGGTACGATCAGAAGAGGATTGATCTCCTGACAGCCCTCGAGTATCATCTTATGCCGCACTGTCGCTTGCGACGATAGTGAGCGGCCAGCGTCGGCCGCGGCATAAGCGCGAGTTCACCTCCAGGATTCGGAGTACAACATTGTTTGATTGCCCAAAGCCTATATGATTTCCATGGAGTGTGCCGAATGACCAGCCGACTCCGTGCCGGTAGATGGCTTGGCAACCGATTGGTATCATCTCGCAGATTCCGGAGGTGGATGGAGGCGATAGTAGCGGGCCATATGCCTGTGTGTAAGTATCGTGAGTGCGACGTGAAGTGCTTGCGGTGGTTCCACGACAGTCCTATGCGCGCTTCCGGTGCCTGTCTGCACGACACATGACCAAGCTTCTCACACGCGGCTGGCACGAGCATGATCCCGGACGTCTTCGATTGGCGAACTCGGTGCCGAACCATTGGAGGTCTGTAGCCAACTTGCTCAGTGTGTCTGGGTACAAGTATCGCACCCGGAGCTGCGTCCTGACCTGTCAGAGCACCAGCCACTAAAGCGGTGAAGAGTGGTGAGATACCAGAGCATCTCTCCGGCCGGTGAGAGAACTAAGGATCCACAGGCGATACAACAATGTCAGCCCTGCGACGTAACACAGAGATCTGCGACAAAGTCTGAAACAGGACAAGACATAGGAAGAAATACCCTTCGGCCGAGAGACCGACAGGGATCCGTTGGGCAGTTGTAAGGAGTAACGCTTCGCATGAATAAGTCGACGTCAATGCGGACCTTCGGTGACGAGGATTGGAAAGGCAACTGTACGCCCTACCCTTCAAGATTCGGGCCGACCGTATTGCTGTGATGGTACGGATGTGAAGCGGCGAGCACGACGGTGACGTGCTGCGAGACTGGTATGCCGAACCCTAGGCCACAAGATGCTGAATCGCCACAGATGGTAGAGGTGAAGTCGGCTACCAGTCACCTTATGGCCAGTCATCGTCCAAGCGTCGTTACCAGCCGTCACAGGACCTCGCGCAAGAGTCGTGCTGTCAGCGCAGCCAGCTCAGCGCAGCCAGCTCCGCGCAACCAAGCAACGCGCTCCCATCGACCAGCGGAGTCAAGGTCGAGCAAAGGTCGCGGCGCATGAACCCATTGACACCCGCTGCGGATGCAAATGCTGCGTGATCGTCTGCAAGGCCAGCAAGATATGCAGGCACCCAGTCGGTAGCGTACGCGGTGACCCGCAGTACCTCAGGCGTCGCAGGTTCGTGCGAGCGCAGTGGCGGCATGACAGCATCCTCCACGTTGCTTGCTAAGACCTTTCGTAAGCTCACTATGTTGACCTTCATCATTTGTCCGCAAATATCAGGGCGATTGATGGCAAGCGTTGTTCTGTTCATATATCATCTCACCAACACCGGTCCATCTCAAGTGATGGCATGACATAGCGTGGACTTCGTGTCAGTCGTCGATAGGTTCGTCAAGTAAAGCCTATTGAAAGTCGGACTGATTGCAGCGGAGGTCTTCCAAGGGTAGACCTGACATGGTACCCAAGTGGAACTGCAAAATTCGTGACCAGGACGACTCCGAGTCTACGTACTGTGACATCGTTATATGATTTACGGTGAATTTGCAGGCGCGACACTGGGCTATGTCGCAGGCGTTGTAATCGTCCACATGCTCCGGCAGGACCAGCAAAGTCGGGCATTGCATTGCCGATTCCTCGGCCGCCAGATTCCACAGCGGCAAGCTGCATGATTGTGCGACAAGACAAGAGGCAATCCGCGACCGCGTCGCCTCCATAATCGTGTCATCCGTCAGTCGCTTGCGGGAGACCGGCCCTCGTAGGGGGCGGGGCTGAGTGATAAACATTTGCATTTCTTTGGACCCTTAGGCTATAGTACATGCTCCTCCTTTTCATCCCCACGTGAGTCACGTGCATACCACCGAAACTCCACGGTCCAGCTCCTTGTCCCTCCTGATCATCGCTCTAGCGATGCTCGCCTGGCTCACAGCTTCAACTCCCCCAGCCTCTCCAGACACTTCCCAAACAGCTTCCTCTCCATCTCCAGATCCTTCAACCTAGCCTCCTCCCGTTCCTTAACTTCCTTCCCAGCCTCCCCACCAATAGTCTTGATAGCCTTCTCCTGCCTCGCGACAGCCTCTTCGCTCTTCTCAAGCTTGCCCTTGACTTTGTCCGAGACCTTGCTCGCCTCTAGACCATCAGGGAGTTGAAGGAGCACGGCGACGGAAGAGTCGACGGGGTAGACGGAAGTGTTCCTCGGTGGCGAGGAGGAGGGAGATAGGACGGTGAGGGTGGACAGAGCTTTGCCCGCAAGGGAGCGGATGGAGACAGTCTCAGCTGTTGCGGTGGCGTGTGCCGAGTCAGTGAGTGGGAGTATGAAAGCGGCGCCATTCTCTTTCACGCCCAGCTCTTGCAACAGCGATCGAATACCCTTCGAACATCCCAGCACGAGATCGTAGATCCGCTCGCTCTCTGGGTCGTCAAGCTGAGCGCTGTACTGCGGAAACTTCGCAATGACGATCGACTTCGTCTTGTCCTCCGGTCGGCGGGGGAGGCGCTGCCAGAGCTCTTCAGTAAGGAACGGCATGAAAGGATGCATCAGCGTTAGCGCCGTTTCGAGAGACGTGTAAAGTGTATTGATCGCGCTTCGCTTCTCCTCTTCGTTCCCGTCCTTGATGATCGATTTCGAGTTCTCGATATACACGTCACAAAGCTCGTAGAGCCAGTACTGATGCAGCGCTTGCGTCGCTCGCGAGAACTCCCGCTTCTCCAGCGCCTCGTTCACGGACTTCGTAGCGGCGTTCATCTTGTGCAGAATCCAGCGTTCGGGCAATGACTCCTTGCCAGTCTTGCCTCCCTGCGCCCGCGGAGTAAAGTCCTCGGGCAAGTTACCCAGAACGAACTTCGTCGCTTGGTAGATCTTGTTGCAGAAGTTCCGCCACGATCGCATGACTTTGACGTCAAAGGCGATGTCACCGCCTCCTGTTGTGTAGTTGACAAGTGAGAAGCGCAGCGCATCAGCACCACACTCGTCAATCCCGTCTGCGAATGCAGATTTCTGCCACTTCGTCGCACGCTCGATCTCCTTTGGCGCCAGGTTGCCAACCTTGAGCTTCTCGTTCAGTGCCTCGAGTGTGATCCCCTCCATGATGTCCACCGGATCAATGACGTTACCGAGTGACTTCGACATCTTGCGTCCTTCCGAGTCACGGACGAGCGAGTGACAGTAGACCTCTGTGAACGGGACCTTACCAGTAGTCTTCAAGCCGAACATGATCATGCGTGCGACCCAGAAGAAGAGGATGTCCCAGCCCGTCTCTAGCATCGAAGTGGGGTAGAGCTTAGCGAAGTCATGGGTCTCGTTCGGCCAGCCGAGCGTGGAGAATGGCCAGAGACCAGAGGAGAACCAAGTATCGAGGCAGTCAGGATCGCGTTCGAGGGTGAACGTCTTGCCAGGGTACTTCTTCTCTGCCTTTTGCCGTGCCTCTTGGTCGTCTTTCGCTGTGATCCAGTACTCGGCGTCTGAGTCGTACTCCGGTCCATCATCCATCTTCACGAACCAGGCGGGTATTTGATGGCCCCACCAGAGTTGCCGTGACAGACACCAGTCATCTATGCTCTCCATCCATCGGAAGTACGTCTTCTCTGAAGACTGTGGGGTGATTGTGATGCTTCCGTTCTTGACAGCCTCGATCGCAGGTTTGGCGAGTGGCTCCATGTGCATCCACCATTGCGGCTTGAGTATGGGCTCTATGACATCCTTCGATTTGCTGCACAGTGGTATTGACATCTTGTTGTCTGCTTTGCCGACGTAGAGACCCTTCTTCTCGAGCTCGGCGATCACAGTATACCGCACATCGAAACGCTTGTGACCTTCGAATGGGCCAGCATTCGAGTTCATCGTGCCATCATCGTTCAGTATGTTGATGAACTCCAGGTTGTGCTGCTTCCCTCTCTTGTAATCGTTGAAGTCATGTGCGGGTGTGATCTTGACAGCGCCCGTACCGAAGTCTCTCTCCACGGTCTCGTCGCCGAAGATCGGCAGTAGTCGATCGACGAACGGATGTCTCACCTTCTTGCCGAGCAGATGCTTATAGCGCTCATCTGCAGGATGCACAGCAACACCACTGTCTCCGAGCATTGTTTCTGGACGTGTCGTGGCGACCTCTATTGTCTCATCTGATCCATCAACAGGGTACTTGAAGTTCCATATGCTGCCGAACTCGATTTTCTTGTCGTAACCCGGCACGTCCAGCTTGGTCGACCCTTCAAGCTCTTTTTGATCGACCTCGAGGTTTGATAGCGCAGTGGTAAGTTTCGTGCACCAGTTCACTAGTCGATTCGATCGGTAGATCAATCCCTCCTCATGTAGCTGGACAAACAGCTTCCGCACAGCAGCAGAGAGATTGTCGTCCATTGTGAAAGCTTCCCGGCTCCAGTCCAGTGATCCACCGAGCCTTCTCAGCACGGTGTTGATCTTCTTATGATACTCCTCCTTCCACTCCCACGTAAGATCCACAAACTTTGCCCTCCCCAAATCATGCCTCGTTGTGCCATTTCGACGATTATAAAGCATATTTTCTACGACACTCTGAGTGGAGATACCGGCGTGATCGCACCCTGGCAAATACAGTACAGTCTTTCCCTTCATGCGATTCCAGCGAATCATGGTATCTTGGAGCGACGTAGCAAGAGCATGACCAATATGTAGCGCACCAGTTACATTAGGCGGCGGAATCGTAATGACATAGTACCCTTCATCCTTCACCTCGCCATCCGTCTTGAACTCAGGCTTATGAAACCCTTCCTTTTCCCACCAGTCGTACCATGCGCTCTCAACCACAGAAGGAATGTAAGCTTTGTGGTACTCATCGTCCAGACTACCCAGGATCTTCTTCTCGCCCTTGGGAGTCTTCTCCTCGTAGTCGGGAAGCTTCTCCTGCTTCTTCTTCTCCTTAGCTTCCTTTGCCGGCTTGGCCTGGGTCGAGGCCTGCTGGGCTTTCTTTTTCGCCTGCTTCTCGTCAAACTTAGCCTGCTTCTCTGCTTTGGCGCGGTCTTTGGCTAGCTCACGCTCGCTTTTCTCCTTCTTGCCACCTGAAGCTGCTGCGGCGGCGTCGGTACCGGCTTCTTGGCCCGGAACGCTGTGGCCCTGCTTGTCGCCGTTTGCCGATTGGAGGATGGCGTCTTTCGTGTCCTGGGAGGGTGGTGGAGGCTGGCCGGAGATCGGACCAGTCTTCTCGCCGGTGGGGTTGTGGGAAGCAGCGTTCAACGCCATGTTGGAGAAAGCCCGTCTGACGGGGGAGGATGCAAAGCGAAGAGAAGTGCGCGTGAGGAGCGCTCGGGACAGAATCTTGCCTGTTGACCGTGCAATAGCCAGTCTGAGGATCTTGATGAGACTTTCTCGTCTTATATGCGCATTCGCTGCACTTCACTATCTCATGCAATGCGCAAAAGAAAGTGGCTGTGACTGTATTGGAGTCACTCGAAAATCGATAAGCTCGCGGAGGAGCTCGCCTACGGAACAGCTTCCGCCCTAGAAAGAGCTACCGAGGAGGACGCGTTACACGTGAGGCAGCGACGATAGGAGTGGATGGGAGTTACATTTGGCATGTGATTAAAGCTGGCATCAGATCTCAATGAAGCTGCGAAGACGACAAACACAACGATAGCCGGACGCGACATCCCAACATGGCAGACATCGACAACCCAAACCCCGGAACACTCAACTGGCGACTGAGTGCTCATCCGATCACTCTAGTCACTTTCCTCGCCTTCAGAGCAGGTATACTAAGACGCATTGCTATCGCCTCACTCTCACACTAACAACAATCCCCAGGCTCCCTCCTCTCCTACATCCTCGGCCTTTGGTTCACCGAAAACTCCATCCTCGTCTTCATCGTGACCATCCTCCTGCTAGCAGCAGACTTCTACTACCTCAAGAACATCGCCGGCCGGCGGCTCGTAGGCTTGCGATGGTGGAACGAAGCAGATCAGGCTTCGGGCAGCAGTCATTGGGTTTTCGAGAGCGCTCCCCAGGCCAATGAACCGGGAGGCAGGCTGGTGAATGCAACGGACAAGAGGTTCTTTTGGTTGGCGCTGTATGCGCAGCCAGCGCTCTGGGTTGGGATGGCGATTGTGGCGTTGGTGAAGGTGTTCAATAATCCGATTTGGTTGGTGTTGGTTGGTGAGTACTCCCGTAGTGTCATCTGTAAGGGAGAGTTGCAGGACTCAGGCTAACAGGAATATAGCGATCGCACTTGTGCTCACGATCACCAATACATTGGCATTCTCGAGATGTGACAAATTCAGTCAAGCGAGTGGCGTGCTGGAGAGAGGATTGTACTCGGGTTCTCTGGCAAGGAACGTGGGAGGTGCGGTCTTCTCGCGGATGTTCAACAGAGGGTAGGGCTAGTCTTGGTCAGCTGCCGTGATCAGCACATTGTAGGACTATCATGTACCATCACAAACACGACCATGCTGCTTGATTGACACCAACGTGCTCATCTGGAGTCTCAACATTGCCACTTTCGGCAAGCTTCATCTCATCCTTAGCGAACGCATCTTCCTTGACATGACAATGTTTCTATGTTCATCTTATCATGCCCCGAGACGACGATCTTCTCGCAAGACTCAATGCCCTCAAGCCGTCTACCGTGAACTTACAGCCCACACCCGGATCATCGGTCGATGTCGCAGTCTCCCGCCCACAGACAGTTGAAGACAAGCTTGCGGCTCGCCTCAAGGGTCTACGTAACGGCGACAAGGCTCCCACGTACCCCCTAGAAGGGCCGAAAAGTGCTGAGTTCCTTCACACGTCCAGTGCGAGTGATCCGGCCCATGCTGCTGATCGGCTCACGCCACAGACCAGAGACGATGTTGCCACGGACCCGAACACGAATTGGCAACACGGCGATAACGACCAGTCGATTGACGATCTCCTGGCTGAGCTAGAGACGAACGAGCAGGCCACACTTGATCCAGATGATCCGGATGATGTGGCAAAGCTATTGCGAGAAGCGTCACTTGCCTTACCAACCAACGACGAATCAACATCGACACCACACCCAACGGACGGCATCAATACCGGACCATCGAACATTGCAGTAGATCGCGAGACCGATGATCCTGAAGCCGAAGATCGGGAAGACGATGGCGCAGCAGACGACTACGTGCAACGCCTGCTCGCGGAGCTGGAAGTCGAGTCCAAGTACCCCGAAACGCCTTTGATCTCCCAGAAGTCACGCGAGGCTTCTGTTCCCAATGCAAACGACGATCAACCGCCGTCTCCGCCCTCATACGAAGACTCCGAGCTCCAAGCTCGGTTCAATAGCCTGTCACTCGACCTGCCCTCCACACCTTCGTCCGCACCAGTGGCGAAACCGAAGAAACCCACGCCTAAGCCCAAGTCCGGCGCACCCAAATACACGGACGAAGACATTGACTCTTGGTGCTGTATCTGCAACGAGGACGGGCAAGTGAGGTGTCTGGGATGCGAGGGCGATGTGTACTGTCAGAAGTGCTGGGGTGAGGGGCATGGGACTGGAGTGGGCCAGGAGAGAGGGCATAAGGCTGTTGTGTTTGTGAGGAAGGGCGGAGGGTCACATGCCGTGGGAGCGGGATAGTTATTGCGTGATTTAACTTTTGAATTAAACCTCTGGCTTTTGTGTATCTACTTTTGCCATCATGATTGCCTCATGGTCAAGCTTCCGCCTATAGCATCAGCTGTAGTGGCTTCTCGTGTCGTCCCACTTTCGTCGAGTACGCAGAGCATCTAAAACACATCACAGCTCTCGATCTTCACCTCGCTGACTGGCTTGTCCCCGCCGCCCACCCTCACACTCCCCAACTTATCAACCACATCCTCACCCTGCACAACCTTCCCAAAGACAGTATGCTTGCCGTTCAAATGCGGCGTAGGCCCCAGCGTAATAAAGAACTGGCTACCATTCGTGCCCGGGCCAGAATTGGCCATGGAGAGTGTGCCCTTGGAATCGTGGCGGAGCGAAGGCACGAACTCGTCCTCGAACTTGGAGCCGTAGATCGAGCTGCCGCCGCGACCGGTTCCGGTTGGGTCACCGCCTTGGATCATAAAGCCTTTGATTATGCGGTGGAAGATGACGTTGTCGTATTTGCCGGTGGCGGCGAGGGTGGCGAAGTTTTTGCAGGTCTGAGAGTGAAGTCAGCACGATTGGCCTATACCTATGGGACGAACGCAGCTTAGACTCACCCTCGGGGTCTGGTCCTTGAACAGAGCAATAGTGATATCGCCCAGAGTGGTGTGGAGGACTACACCCTCAGCGTTGTCAGGGTTGACGCCGGAGGCAGAGCCTGCGGGGCGGGATTGGGTGGTGGGGGCTGCTGCGGACGAGGAGCCGGTGGTGGCAGTGTTGCTGTGCTCCTCCTCGTGTCCCTTGCCAAGCATTGACTTGAGCTTGTTCATGATTGCGGTGTTGTTTTGGGGTAGTTTGATTTGAGGTTGGGGTTGATTGGTTGATGTATGGAAGATGGAGGTCTACAAGAAAGAGCTTCAAAGTAGTGTGGAACGTAAACTTGTGAGCAGCGACGTCACTTTGTTTGCAGTCCGTGCTCAAGCACTGCCCGCCATTGAAGCGTCTCGAAATGAGTGAGGCGATATTGGGTGATGCATCGTTGATGTTAGAAAATACATATATCACCCAGGAGCCTTGCGTGCTATAGGAGACTCGATTTCATCCCGAAAAGTGCACCCCCTCAAACCGCCTCAATCACATCCCCAACCTCCTTACCCTCCCCAATCGAGCTCAAAAATAGATCCATAGCATCATCATTCTGTCTCTGCAAATCGGCATTATTGGAGAACGCCGCTGCTCCAGCGAAGAATTGCTTCATTCGCTGCGGATCTTTGTGCATGTCATCCTCAGCATACGCATACACCCTGCCGAACTGTCTCGCTAGATCAACGACATGCTGTGAGCGCGGTCGTCTCGTGGTGTCGTAGGCTGATAATGCTGGGGCAATGTGTGATGTTTCGGTGACTTTCGAGAACAGGTGGTCTAGCACTGCGGCGTCTTCGAGGGCTCTGGAGATTAGGTCAGCTACTATCGAAACCCTGGCCCAGATTGAACCAACTGAGCTGCCCCCTGGCCCGCATATGGCATGCTGGCGTGTGCTGCGTCGCCCAGCATGGCTACATTTCGTCGATTGTAGTAAGGTGCATGATCGTGGTCAGCGGCAGTCCAAGAAGCGCTCGTATCCCGCGCCACCATCTCGACGATCTGGCGTGCGTCTTCACTGTAGTCTCTGTACAGCTCCGGGTCCAGCGGAGGTGCCTTGCCATCCACATACTTCGTTCCTCGGACTGCGACACCAGCACTGAGTCTTGTTCCTTTGTTCAATGGAATGCAGTTCACGTGGCCGCGCGGACCCATTAGGATGGGCACAACTCGGGTCCACTTCTCGTTGATATGCTTCTTCGCCTCCTCTGTTGAGATCATCGTGCGGTACACCTGCCAGTTCTCGTGATTCTTGGGTCCAGTTGCAGGGTGATCTGGTCCCAGCAGATAGCTCCTCGTGGGACTGTGGATACCATCCGCACCCAGTACGCAGTCAACCCACGCGTCCGTTCCATCTTTGAATGTGAGATGTATCGCATGCTCCGCCCTTTCAGTCTCCTCAATCTTCTCCAGCCGCTTATCGAAGCTGATTCTGTCCTTCGGCACAAGCTGCAGAAACCCATCAAGCAGATCAGCCCGCGCTACAGTCTTCCTGCCCTTCGCCCTGCCCAGCTCAGCAACTAGCTCGCCACTGTTCGGTCCCTGAGCTAGGATGACTTCTGTGACCATCTCAACGTTCTCATCGCCATGGCTGAGGGCCTTGTTGAAGTACACCTGCTTTACATCGGGACCGATAAGAGCCATGGCTTTGATGGCGTTTAGGTGCAGTCCATAACCGGCGCCGACATCTTTGTAGGCTGCTACGCCTTCGTAGACGTGAACATCAAGGTGAGGCTTCTTGGAAAGACCGGCTGCGAGTGCGAGACCGGCGACACCGCCGCCCGTGATGGCAATCTTGATCTTGCGTTGGGGTTCGAGGGAGCCCATGACTGCGGCGAATATGAGTACGACGAAGCAAGGTGCGCCGGAACTTGAGAAGGGTGCAGGGGAAAGGTTCGGAAAGAAGCTGAAGTTCGCGAATTGATACTCATGCAGCTGGCTCACTGAAAGACATTGATGTCGCCGTCATAGTCCGCAACTCCGCTAAATCATTGCCTTACAAGCAGACATCAAACGGTGGTGGAAACGACCGGACTTCCCTTTCGAACCCATTCTGCTTCATTCCCGTGACGAGCCCGAACTGCTCAGATGGTCCCAAAGGCTTGTATAAGGATGGTGGTAGCAACAGAGGTATGTCCTCAGGGTTTGCCATTGCGGTTCACTTCGCGCTAGTGCTGCAGGAATGAGTGGGGTCCAGATCCGAGATCGAGGTCGCATCACATCAATATGATCATCACGACAATGAGTTTCCCCGTTGCCTCCGCAGATAACATCAACAATATACGAGCCGCCATGGCACACTGCGGAAAATATGTGGCGATAGGTAGGAGTTCTCCAGCATCTCCTTCGCCCATCAAAGCGCAGAATCATGTACGCCTTACGCTCTACGCGAGCGAAGGCGGGACAGTACGCAAGCACGCATCACCGCCACGCGATTGGTGATGTTGTTACGACATCTAGGTGTCTGCATGTACATAATGCGGGCTCAAATCGCGCTCATAATATCACAACGTCCAAATTCCCATCCACGTCTCCAATTCATTCACTCGAATCAATCGACAGATCACCAGAGATTTCAACATGGCTTCAGACGACTCCAAGTCGCAGAACAATGATGACTTCAAGCTCGAGAATGTATTCAATGTCAAGGACAAAGTTGCTTTGATCACAGGCGGTGGGTCAGGAATCGGCCTGATGGCTGCTCAGGTGAGCATGATGGACTCTCAATGAAGGATAACGGGGCAATGCTCATTTTATGCTAGGCCCTCGCCGTCAATGGTGCCAAGGTCTACATCGTCGGACGTACCGAAGAGAAGCTCGAGACAGTTGTCAGCACCTACAGCAAAGACATCGCCGGCAGCCTCCAGCATATCGTAGCCGACGTGAGCAAGAAAGCCGGAATTGCCAAGCTTTACGACGATTTCTCCAAGAAGGAGAAGCATGTCGATATCCTAATCAACAATGCCGGCATTAGCACAGCGACATTCAACACCGAGGCTGGCTCAGCCGAAGAACTGAAGAAAGCTCTCTTCGACAATGAGGAGGCGACTTTCGAAGACTGGAGCGCAGTCTACCGCACGAACGTATCGCAGATCTACTTCATGACGACTTGCTTCTTGCCCCTACTGCATCCCGCAACGGAGAAAACTTATGGCTGGAGTTCGACAGTGATCAACATCTGTTCGATCTCAGGACAAGTCAAGACGACCCAGCATCACCCTCAATACAATGCTAGCAAGGCTGCGACAATTCACCTGAATCGCATGTTGGCGAACGAGATCCAAGAGAACGGCTTGAAGATCAGAGTGAATTCAATTGCGCCGGGTGAGTTTCTCGAAATGCATTTGCGACGTATATTCGACTGACAATCGCAGGCGTCTTCCCGTCCGAGATGACGGCTGGTGATTCCAGTGCCAACCAAAAATCATTCATCCCAAAGGACAAGTATGCCGAAAAGGTACCAGCCGGACGACCAGGTCACGACCGCGACATGGCAAACGCGATTCTATTCGCAGCAACGAACCAGTATCTGAACGGACAGACGGTCACAGTCGATGGTGGTTACACACTCGCAGCCGGCAAGTAGACTAATGTAGGTGTCAATGCATTGGCTTGGCAGGTTTCAGATGCACTTTGAGCCGTTGATCCCCGTTACAAAAACTGACCTGTCGCGTCGTTTACGCGACGCACTATATGCGCTATGGCCGCTCCAATCGGTATTTGACTTTCTGTCTGTTCCTTACTCAATTCCAGTACTATTCATGATTTACGTTCATGTACGATCGCTACCATGGAAACGCAAGTCCGTGTTGACGAAAAACTAGCAGCAGGTCCGACGGCTTCCAGACTTGCGGCCAGGAATGCACGCCGGGCAAAGGCCAGGAGAGAGAAACGCAAGCTCGAGAGAAGTGCACAACCAACTACTGCTCAGGATAATACGTCAATATGCAGACCAACTACGGTTGCAAGCGCAGGTTCACAGCGACGCCTGTCGATGACTCCAGTGGCTCGCCTGCAACCTACCCCTCCATCATCTACTCAATCGACTCCAAAATGTGTGAATGCAGAGTACGATACCGAGTCAGTCACCGGTCAAGGCACCGAATCTACAGCCCGGGACTTGGACATGACCGAGCCCCTCGAGGTAGACCATGAGGCATCACCATCTGTCAATGCCGCGCACGTTATCGAGCCCGTCAAGATCGAAGATGAGCCCCATCCACCCGCCCTTGCTAGGAGTATCACCCTGCACAGCTGCACGCTTGACACATACGAAAGTAAGTCTGTCGCCAATACATACACTCTTGGGACGCGCCCCGAATCGCCGGAGTTCGGGTACCTCAAGCTATTGATGGCAGGACTGCAGGAGGTGTCTGCGCAAATGAAGAGCATGAACGAAAGAGTAGCACGGATTGAAGAGACCACCGAACGCACGGACAGACGAGTCAGAGCCCTCGATGACAAGGTGCATGATGTGAAAGAGGATGTCCGGCACATACACAAGGTCTCTGACGGGGTGTTGGGTCACGTCAACGAGGTCCGAGAGAAGATGGGTAGTGTCGAAGAGCATGTGGAGGCGGCGCAGGAGACGCTAAATGTCAAGTTGGGAGACATGGACGAGCGCATACGAAAAGTGCACCTTAGTCTAGAAGACAAGATGGGTGTGGTCGGGGACAAGCTGAGTGTAGTCGGAGACCAGGTGCAGGGAATGCAAGAAGCGGCGGAGGCTCAGATGGGTGTCCTCGACAAGCGTGTTGAGACTATGCACGAGAGCTGAGAGGGCAAGATGGCTGGTATAGACCGTTGCTTCCGGGGGGTGCAACAGACGGTGCATGATGAGGTGGGTGAAGTTTGCAAGAGCCTTCGGACTATGCATGGGGTGATGGAGACAAAGATGAGTGACATTCACGCGGTGCAAAAGAGGATGTATGATGAGGCGGGTAGCGTTAGCAAGGATCTCCAGGCTATGCATCGGGCGATGGAAGCAAAGACGGACGGAATCCACGCGCAGGTCCTCACGGTGCAGCAGACGATCGAAGGAAAGATGCGTGACACTGATAAGATTGTCCACTCAATGCACCAGACGGAGCAGAGAAAGATGACCTCAATCAATGCCCATCTTGAGAATTTGCATGGAGCGGTGCAGAATAAGATGGATGACATCGAGGAGCAAGTGCAGACGGCATCCGATACAACGACTCGCATCGATAAGCAGCTTCAGGCAGTGCACCAATACCTAGTTACTGTTCATGCGCAAACTGGAACAGTCCACGACCGAGTACTTGAAATTCACGAGAAGAGCCTCGAAACACATCACAACATCGGAGCGATGGGTGCTTGGCAAGTCACAGTGGGCAAGCAAGTCAGCAGCGTCCATGACCGCGTGGCCGATGTGCATGGCCAGGTGGGTTGGATCTACGGCAACGAGGGGAATCTAAACGAGAAATACTTTCCGTACATAGAGTCGCACCTGGCCGCGACACACAAGATGGTGGCGGGAATCGAGAAGACTCTTGCTCAACCCGGAGGGCAGATCACTCGTCTGGTCGAACCAGTTCAGTGGGACGTGGGAGAACTTATCCAGCCAGCTGCGAAGTCTATTTATGTACACGTGTAGTGAGCAGGCACGTGGACGGGGTGATATCGACGTCTGCTGCGGGGACAGCAGCATTACTCTGGCGAGCTCATGGACGGCACTTGGACTGTTTGAGATCGACCCTGTCAATTCGGGCGCCGAGACGTAACGAGGAATACCAGCCTGCCAATACTGCGGATCCAGATAGCTGATGCCCGCGGACAGGTCGTCAGGTCCACACGCAGGTCGATTGAAATCCGCCACCAAGTCCGATGGCTTGCGGATGGCGAGGACCAGCCGCTTATCAAGGTCCGCCCTGAGACAAAGCTCCAGAGGCAGGACGCCACATTCGAATGCCGTCGAAGTGGAGCGAGAGCTTATGAGGCAGCGTGCTGGACTGAGCAGCATACATTCACCGGCTTACTGAGCATTCGCAAGATCAAATGTGGGTGCTCTTGGCCTCAGGGGATGAGATTCTTACGGGCTGGTGTTAGTGCTGATCGCTTGAATGATGTGACCGTTGCGCGATACAAGATACGATGGCACCAGATTCGCTGAAGTAGCTAGACTTGATATGTATAGATGATACATCATATCTCTAATCTAGTGAGTGTGCATATCGCGTGCAGGCACACGCTAGTGCTTCGCGCAGAGCACCTGCTTCACACTCATCTTGCACTTACAAACCTCTTGCTCCAACGCAACTGCTACACTTCTGGTCCACCTCACACAGAGAGAGGGCTGCGACGGATGGTAGATAAGGAGCTCTACACTGCTCGCCAGATTCTGCACCGCACTTTCCCAGCATGTCGAGCATCTCGAATGGAGTGAGCCGCAAACGCCCTGCATCGTTCTCGAGCACGCCCGAGACTGAAGCACTGGACAGCAGTAGCACGCAGGCCACTTCGACGCGTCTCTTCAAGAAGTTGAAAGACGCTCGCGCATCCTCCATCAATACAAAGTCCGGTCTGGCTCAGAAGCAACACGTGGCGACGAAATCAAGTGCGAGCTCTACCATCACATCGCCTGTCACCGATGATGTGCACTCCATCTTCAAATCGACCCTTGAGCGCAGAGCTGATGGAAAGGAGAATGAAGGCCCGGTTTCTGGACCGTTGATCGCTGCCGGTTTCATACCCTTCGTTAATGGGCCTCTTCCACAACGACAACGCATCGATGCAGTGGACACGCTCGATGTCTCTCCCGTTGCTATGGCTGCGTCAGCACACGTCGCCGATCGCGCGCCTCAAATCTCAGCCCTCTGTGAGAACCATCGAGTCGACACCCTGGCCATGATGTTCAAGATGATGGAGCGTTTCGAGCAGAAGCTTGATACCGTCGTCGATAGCCAGAGAGCTCTCAGGACTGACATAAATCGCACCATCAACCGTCTGGACACGATAAGCAATAGCGTCGACCTTGTTGTTGAGAGCGCTGAAGATACGCGCCTCCACGTCATGGACTCGCACGGCACGAGCAACGCCATCAGGCAGCAAGTATCCAACCTACAGGCGAACACGATCACCACTCAAGATCGCTTCAACGTTCTCGATCGGTCCTTGTCCGCGGTTGTTCGCGACGTTAAGTCTCTGCGTACTTTGGCGAGCGACATAAATTCCACCACCACTGCCACGCGAACCGACGTCACGCACGTCGCTCAGGAGGTTGCCACGGTGATTGGAACGATCGATCAGGCACAGAACGAGATTGACCTGAGGATCTCAGAGAGCGCTGAGAGCGTCAAAGGTCATCTCCTGAGGGCTGAGCGGCATCTGATCGGCGTGCCCAATACATGCAATGGCATTGCGGAGGGTGTTCGTACTCTGCAGAGAGGCATCAACGATCGGGACACTGTTGTCGACGAGATCCTTAAGAAGGTGAACGACCAGGCAGAGATGGTCGACGACATCCACTACGACATTCACTACAAGTGAAAGCCAAGAAACAGGAACGTCAACAAGCCCCAGATCTCACACCTCATCGCTGCACAGCTTCAGCATCCTAGCTATGAGTATCATATATCAGACGAACAGCCTGATCGGTACCATCTATCACTTCACAGCATCATACTCCGACAATCAGCCTCCACGTCAGCTCAGCTCGCGGCCCTGAGCTCGACCAAAGATGGGAGCTCACCCACTGCAATGTCAATACAAAGATATGCCTTCGTCATACTCCACGAGCTCCGAGTGTCTGGCGTGGTCAGGTCCAAACGTCCCCGACTCGAGACTGGCACTCACGCCGGTATGGTCTCGCGGCGGCTGGTAAATGCGACGCATTGGCAGCAACTGGCCCACAGGAGAGTACGTGCAGATTGCCCTGGTCTGAACTCAAATTTCGCTCGTCTCCGATGCTATCGTGGGCACGGGAACGGAGGGGCACAAGAGGTTTAGCTACATACGTAGATATATATCGTAGAGGAGATCATGGTATCCAATGCTGCACGCTCGAGCTTGCGCCTGACAACTGGATCGAGATATCCAGCCATCGAGCTCATGTGGCCCTATCGTGGCTGTCGACGTCGCCGCGTCTTCAAACAACACTTACCTCACCATACACACTACGTCTCGGGGCTGACAATGCCAGCCGCACGCAGCACAGCCACTGGCAAGCGGAAGCGAACCTCTGCTACGCCAATCCTCAGCGATGCCTGTCCCAACATCATCAACGCCGAAGCCGACGACGCTGCTGGTGCGAGGAAGAAGCGTGCCACTCCGTCGCGGGTGATCGTCAAGCAAGAGATACTAGACACCACACCGGAACCTACTTTGGATACGACAACGCCAGGCCTTGCTAGTAGCAGCAATGTGACTGGTGGGCAGTCCTCCGAGCCCCCGAGCGAGATCCTGCGTGTCCTCCAAACGATTTAGCAAGCCTTGGCCACCCTCGCTCGAAACCAGAGGACCATAGTAAGACGCATCGACACTCTAGCTTACACCACCGAGGACAACGTGCGCGCTACGCGTTTGGAGATCGCACAGCTTGGAGTCGACGTTGCCAGAGTCGATAGGGATGTCGCAGTAATGAACGGTCGCGCCTAGACTCTGGCACTAGTAGCGTCAATTGCACATACTTCTTATGTCCAGTTCGAGTAGCGCACAACTTTGTACCTGGGCTAATCGGACCCCAAAGAGTCCGGGCCGTGCTTATGCTCACGTCCACTTCAACCCCAGCTTGTGCATCTCCACCGCTAGCTGAAACAGATAATCGAGACTCTCCGCCTGTGTCTTCGCCTGCGTGACATCCTTTCCCCAAACATACACTCCGTGCCTTCTCACAAGTACCGCACACGTTTCCGGCCACTCTACCATAGCCTTCTCGAGACTCTCCTTCAAGTCCTCCTCGTGTGCAGTATTCTCGATGATCGGTATCCGCATCGTGTCGAAGTAGCCCAAGTTACCCAGCTTTCTCCCACCCTCAGCGATCTCAGTGCTGCCAGTGCCGCCGCGGGATATGCCTTTGATCTGCTCGATCTGGCTGATCTTGAAGACGTCTTTCCTGCCCTGCATGCCAGCTTCACAGAGCAGAGTCACAAGCACAGCCCACTGACTGTGCGTGTGTATGCAGCATCCCGCGCCTCTCGTAGTAAATGCAGCAAGGAAGAGAGGAGTGCAAGCAGAGGGTTTGAGAGCCTACCTTGGGCGTCAGCCCTGCCTACCTATCGGTGCTATGACAACCTACCAGCGGTCGTCGTATGTACTCTCGAGACGCGTAGTCCATGACGAAGATATTGTCAGGCTGCATGAGCTCTTTCTCTACGCCCGAAGGAGCAAGGAAGATATGCTTGTCATGTTTGATTGAGACGCCGCCGCCTGTGCCTGTGACCCAGCCGAGGCCGTAGAATTGGCGGCAGAGAGAGCAGATGAGATTTGCTGGGTGCGTGGGGTCGGAGGATTTGACGAGAGCGTCGGCATCGACATCATGGCCGGTGGATGCCATAATGAGGGGCAGTGGCTTCACGGCCTGGGGTTATTGCAAGTGCAATTCGAACGTTGAGAGATAACATGAAGCTGGAGGAGGTGAAGTTCAATGGGCTACGCCAAGCAATTGACTTTCAAGGGTCGCAGGCACGAGAGATAGATAGGGCAACGAACTTGTACAAGTAGCTACATCTATCCTTCCAACTCGATGGCAGTCGACCATATTGGAGCGTGTAGTCCTGGAGCAGCTCAATGGTGACGCTGACAGGACCTGCAGCGTGGTCCTTTTCCACGACGACCTCTGGGACATGTGCATTCACTGATACAAACGGTCCAAGCGCGCTAGCTCGTCTGCAATGCTAGCATAATGCTGGACTGCTGGCATCGAAAGGTTCAGGACTAGGTCTTGGCCGGCAATCTTCGCGAGTAGCCTCATGAATGGTTCACACGAGTGTACAAGAAACCATCGCAGTTAACCCTCGATCTTGACCGCCTCTAACGCTTCGATCGCTGCTTCGTCCTTCGCCGCTTCCTCGCAGATCTGCGCTCTCGGCTTCATCAACGCCTTGCCGAGCAGGTTCAGTCCCCATGACGATCGAGGCGTATTCGGTGCCTCCTCGGCCTTATACCCGATTCCCCAGATCCTGTCGAACGGACTTGCCTCAACTAGCTCGAGATCCTTGGTTCCAAGCAGATAGTCCTTCAGCGGCGTTGGATCTTCGTTGCTGCTTATGTTTAAGCTGGACACGTTCGTGCATTGCGTGAACTTCAGGTAGCTCCCTCGCTCGACAATTCCACTTCGAGCCTCATCCCACTCTACGTCGTTGAAACCAGCGACGGCAGTCCCGAAACCTTTCTGCTTGCGCGGCGAGGAAGCTTTCATGATCTGCTTCGCTACGTCCTGGTCGTCGAAGAGCACCGCTTTGCGATACATCATGTATTGCTCTGCGCAATTGAAGATGCCGGCATCAGGGTAGTCAGAGTCAGAGAAACGGCAAGGATACCATTGGCAAAGCCAGCCGACCTTCTCGGTCTCCTTCCAGAAGAACATGGGCGGGTCGGCGGAGGTGGACGTGGCCTGCATATCGGGAGAATTTGTAGTCGCGGTGCTCTGTTTGCTGTGTCTGGGTTTGTTCTTGCGTGATGTTGTGACTTCGTCCTGAGATCTTGTAGTCGTGCTTTGCTTGGCCATTATATCTGATGATAGACTCGTGCAGAGGGTGAAGCGAGTGAATGCACGACTGATTTGGGATCGTGAAGAAACAGGAGAGTAGAGAAAGAGAGTACCTTGCGAGACTAGAGTGCCATGATCAGTGATACAATACTTCAAGACACCGCCGGTCGACCACTGAAAGTTTGAATCGTGGTCATGGACCATGATAACTTAATCCCAAGTGAGGACACCGCGATCTCTCGCCGTCGATGATTGAAGTCGATGACTGTGGTGCGCGTTGAGTAAGGCCAAGTATTTACCATCCAGACCATGAGATAGATGACAACGTTTACGCGGCTTTGTACACCAGATCTTGGTGTGAACGTGGAACAGAGGGAAGAAAGTCAGACGGGAACATGATGCGAAGACAACAGTGCCAAGACATGCGATGTCCAAGCTCTAATATATAATGTACTGTACGTTGACCAGAAGTTCCCTCCTGAACAGTCAGCTCGTCCTGGAGTGTCTACGATGTATACCTCGGACGCTTGAGGAGGGACGCAGCCGCTGATCCAAGATACCAGGATGGGTCAGACCGAACTGCCGTAGACCACCACCCGAGAGCAAGCTGGTCCGTACGAACTTCAAGCCGAGATCGGCACCGATATACTACATGTACATGCATCTGCATTCGCAAGACTGACGGTAAATTCTTGGGAGAACTACATACCAAACGAGAAAGGTAATCGACCAATTCGCAGCAACCTCTTACAAGCACCGTTCAAGCCAAGATGCCGGTCGGCGCGATAGACTCGCTGCTCTTGAAGAACCTCTTCGGCACTGACGAGATCCGAGCTGTCTTCGATGACAAAGCTTATGTACAGAGATGTATCGACGTGGAGACTGCGCTTGCTCGATGTCAGGCAAAGTTGGGCGTCATACCAGAGCATGCGGGTGACGCGATCACGACAGCATGCAACAAGGTAACACTAGACTACGATAGATTATCACGAGAGACCGAGATCGTAGGCTATCCGATACTGCCGCTCGTGAGACAACTCACGGCAGCTTGTAACGACGATGTAGCTGGCTATCTGCACTGGGGCGCGACCACACAAGACATTCAAGACACGGCTACCATCTTCCAGATGAAGACAGGCCTGGAAATTGTCGAGACCAAGCTTCGAGGTCTTAGTGAGGCCCTGAGAGTTCATTGTAGGAAGCACGGCAACACTGTCATGGCAGGTCGAACACATCTGCAGCACGCTCTTCCCGTTACCTTCGGCTACAAATGCGCAGTCTACCTCAGCGGAGTACAACGTCATTTGCAACGCCTCGAGCAGCTTCGCCCAAGGTGTCTTCTGGTGCAATTTGGCGGAGCTGCAGGCACTCTGGCTTCACTGGGCTCAGGTCCAGACATCGGCGTCCAGGTCCGCGCGGCACTTGCGAAAGAGCTTGGTCTCCACGACCCGAGTATCACCTGGCACGCTGCTCGCGATGGTATCGCTGAGATCATCAACTTCCTCGCTCTCGTCGGCGGGTCGTTAGGGAAGATCGCCACCGACATCGCATTCATGTGCTCGAACGAGATGTCCGAGGTCAGTGAGCCGTTCGTGCCGCATCGCGGTGCCAGCTCGACGATGCCACAGAAGCGGAATCCGATCTCGTCCGAAGTGATACTGGCAGCGTCGAAGATCTTGCGATCAAATGCGAGCCTATGCTTGGACGCCATGTTGACAGACTTCGAGCGCGCGACTGGGCCGTGGCATCTGGAGTGGGTCGCGGTGCCTGAGTCCTTCGTCATTGCCGTTGGTGCCCTGACGCAGGCTGAGTTCGCCATCAGCGGTCTTGTTGTGAACGAAGCTGCCATGCGACAAAACCTGGACTCAACTCGCGGGCTGATCGTTGCCGAGGCCGTGATGATGGACCTTGCGCTGCACAGCGGTCGACTAGCTGCTCATGATGTCGTCTATGAGGCTTGCAAGCAGACCATTGAACGTGGCGGCGCGACAACACTCCTAGAGGTTCTTCGTGGAACTCCGCAAGTCACGGCCGCCATCCTGGACGACCGCCTACGAGAGCTATGTGAGCCAGAATCATACCTCGGAGCAGCCAAGCGAATGACTCAGGATGTGCTGAGCCTGACTTCTTGAACATTAAGCCTGACTGCTGCCTAAGATTGCGTCTATCAGTTGCTGTGACGCGAGAAGCATGCTGTGTTCATCACCCGGCATTATGCGATCAAGCTCGACCAGTACACTGTCGTACTCGCCAGCTACAGTCGGGTCACGGAAACACCGACGGTTAGCCTTGCATCTTTTAGCACAGCCGCAATAGCGAGGTCGAGCACGCGGCATCGCCGACAGGCCGATAGGATCGTCTGGCGTGGTGCCTTGATTCAAGCGCAACGCACACGAACGCGAGGCATCACAGCTGACATTCGGGATGGACTGCACCGCTGACGACCCGTGCAATTCAAGCTGGTATGGATCCTGTGTGTGTTGTGTGAGCATCATGATGTTCCGTCGAAGCTCCTGGGAGGTGCTCCGATTCTTGAGACCGCGCCTAAGTCGACCTTCCATTAATATACACAGCGATCCACCACGATTTCTTTCAGCGCCTACCTCAAGTATAACGCATCATATCGCAGCTCCCTCCGGCACCACGGACAATGACACTGAGAGCCGGTTGTTCGTTCAGTAAAGGTTAGGTGTTGCGAGCTGTGGTCTGCCCACCAGCCGCTTGTCCCAATACAGTAGCGTTCTTACTCGGCTAACGCTTGGCGCCGTCAGTATCAAACGTCTGTTGCAGTATATAGCAGGGAGATAGACCTGCTCGACATCGACACTCTTCAATCGACCAAACTTCGTTCCATTACAGAGGACATAGAGTCGTCTCCGGCTTGAGATTTACGTCTTCACACGCACAACTACATTCCCTCGACTAAAGGCGATTGTGTTCGTACAAGATCATGGCAGCCATGGAACCACCAGTACAGGGCTACATCGATCCCAACTTCCCCAATCCCATGGGCGACGGAGACGCTAGCATAGTCATCTACGGATACACGCCGTCGCTCGCACTCGCTGCTTTGGCTGTCGCTCTCTTTGTCGTCGCTCTCGCAGCACACGTCTACCTTCTGACTCGACACAAGACATGGTACTTCACCACAGTCGCTGTTGGTACCGCCATGGAGATCATCGGATACATCCCGCGGATTCTGTCAAGTCAGAAGGACCCGTACAGGGTGGCATTCTTTGTCATACAGGTATGTCCAATATCAGATCGGAGTCTGGAGATGGATGTTAATGCAACACAGTACTTCTTCATCGTCGTCGCACCAGTTTTGTTCTCCGCAGCGATATACGCCACGCTGTCGATCATGATCGGTGTCTACGGCCGTCAGTACGCGCCCATGTCACCCAAGCTCATCCTTTGGATCTTCATCGTCTGCGATGTCGTGGCGACGATTGTGCAAGTGGCCGGCGCAGCACTTGTAGGAAGCGCATATTCGAACCGCAAAGATCCGACGAAGTTCAACCACATCCTGCTGGCTGGACTTGCTTTCCAGGTGTTCTCGTTTGCGGTCTTCTTGGCTGTGCTGGCCTGGACTTTGGTGAAAGCGCGGAAGAGCCCCAACAAGGTCAGCAAGAGTTTCATTGTTGCGCTGGTGGTTGCTACGCTTGCTGTGTATCTGCGAACGTGCTTCAGGCTGGCCGAGACTGCGGAGGGACTCATGAAAACTCTGTCCACGCACGAAGTCTATTTCGGATGCTTGGAGTTTGCCCCGATCGTTGTCGCTGTGTTCGTCTTCATTTGGTGGCACCCCGGACGATGGCTGAAGGGCGCAGTCCCGCGCGAGGCCGAGAAAGATGCTGCTCGGGGCAACATGTTGCAGACAGCTGCGGTGTAGAGAGCTTTATAGATTACGGCATATGAATGGGTTCCAAGCGTGTCCATCACACTTACATGCTGCCAAGTAGTGACAAGATCGTCTGATCGGTCGACTTAGCTAGGTGCTCATTGATGTCATCAAGCTGGATTGTGGCTCCCATCATCACCCACCACCTGCCTGTGCGGCGGAGGAGACCCAGCCAGCAGGAAAACAAAAGCAAAGCGCGGTCGTCTTGCTGCCTCAGCAATGTCTGAAATGCCGACCACGTCCTTCCGGCAAAGGCAAACAAGATTGGCATATGTATGGCAGAAATTTGTAGCTGAAGGAGGGGAGCCAAGGATCGACCGATGGTCAGTAGCAGGCTGTCGGTCTCTGACTGGGAGCTTTCGAATCTATGAAGATAGGTCTCAATCACCACCGATCTCTCGGTACGATCTTCCACAGCATCTATACCTCCAGTCTTGTCGTCGGTACTGTCCAGCACAGGCGTCCAAGCAGAGCTTTCCACGGGCTCGCCAAATGCACTGCGTACCGCTGGGAAGCCTCCAACCGTAGTCATGAAGTCGAGAATCCGGGTGAAGACATCCGAGTCTTTCGTCTGAGTGACGTCGGCTGGCTGTGCATGCTGGCAGAAAGTCATCATTGTCGTAAGGAACGTCGTTGCGACCAGAGAGTCATAGTGCACGCGCCCGGAAGTTGCAGTCTCGTCTCGCTCCGAAAGAGCACGGCCGAATAGCTGGAGACCACGCTGCCAATGGCTGGTCGTGGCGAGCTTTAGACCTACCGCCTTGAGATCCTTTTCTCGTTCACCTAGCAAGAAGCTCTGGTGGGCATATGACACAGCCAGAATGACGTGTCTCAGGTATGGACTGCAATACGCTGTCCGATCGCCGATCATGAGCATCGCTGCTCGGAAGTTGGGACCGCCTAGTCCGTGAGTTGTAACTTCTTGGAAGTGCTGCAGCGCAGCCAAAGCATCAGGACTTGCGGCACTTCGGTAGCAGTCCGGCAGATCTACTGATACAGCAAGCTCCATGCGGCTAATGTCGGTTGACATGCAGTACATCTTCGAGCTCGGCCCCGAGAGTTGGAAAGAGGTGCCCTTCTCGCCGGTAGATGGAGCAGGCGAGACAGGGTTGGAAGTGGCGTATACGCACGTTAGCCCCATTCGGTCGCATCTTGAGCATCTCGGTTTACTCTCATCGCACTGCATTGTCCAATTAGCGATCGAGCGGCGCGCCGTAGCAGCCGAAGACGTTCACTCACCTTGATTCGTCTCTTCTTGCAGCCCAAGCAGCCAGCTCGAGACTTCGTGTGCTCTCGACGCGCCGTAAAAGCTCGCTTTGCGCCACTCCCAGCTCCGTTCACATCATTGACTCTGAACACCGACTGCATCGCGTCGACTATCCTCCGCTTCTCGAATAGATTTTCAGCGCGCGATGGACAGCATTGCGATCAATATGGAAGCCTGGTCCTACAAGTGATGAGGCTACCCCGTCGTCCATGACGAGCACTCGGGGTGAGCACATGCTGGAGCGAGTGGCTTGGCACACGGACGTTCGCATACCGATGTTGTCGGTGTTGCCGGTGGTCGACGTTGGCTCGAGTGACGTTCTAATTAAGCGAATAAGCATTCCCTTGTAGGGACTAGCGCTGCGGTCCAGCTCGCTCCAGCTCACAGCACAGGTCTGACTATTAGCAGGAGGTCGGCGTTCCATAATGACGGGTACAAAGGAGAATGTGCTATCTCTGCAAACGACCATGCTATCAAAGTGCTCGGGTCCCGTACTCGTCGCTGCTAAGCACGCCATGTTCCTTTGGCGAGCCTGAACGACATTTCCATATGCATTCCTGGGATCCACCATCACACTCCCAGGGAGCAACAATGCTATACTTGATGACGGGCGCCACTGTGCACTATCAAACCTGGCCAAGACCAACCCTATCGTTTTGGCAAGAGCCCGCTCGTCCACCGTGAGCCAGAGCTTGTACAGCTCAGAACAGGAGCTCATGCTCCTCCTCAGCCTCAGCATCAGCATCCATCTCCGGCTCAACTCCTGCAGCTTGTCAGCGAATGTACAATGGATGCAACCGAGGTCAGACTTACCCTCATATTGTAAGGCGGCCTCCTCGACTGCTGCATCCTCGTCGTACTCCTCCGTTCCCTGATCCGCAGCGGACTCTGCCACGGCCTCGTCCTGTTCAGCCGCCGCCTCGTCAGCGAGGCTGTCCTCGCGGCTGCCATCGCACTCGTTGTCAGCCATGCTCAGCTGCTCCTCCGGCTCGGTAGCCTGCGCCTCATCCATGGCATCTTCCTGCACCTCGTCCGGCCCGTTCTCCTGTGGGGCATCCAACGCACCCAACGCGTCGCGATACATTTCTCCCGCATCAATACCCACATTCGCCTCCTCAACACGCTCATCCACTGTCTCCTGCTTCACCTCCACATCTTGCTCCTCTGCCTCCACATCGTTGTCCTCTTCCTTGACCTCCACGGCCTTGCTTTTCTTTGACTTCTTCCTAGCTCCATTCCCCTTCACCGTCTCTCCTTCTTCCTCACCGTCTTCTGCCACCTCGGCCTCAGCAGCCTTCCTCTTCCCAGCACCCCTCTTCGCCTTCGCCTTCACCGGCGTCGCCACAACGATCGCGACAGTCGCAGTTGGACCCACCACCATACCATCCGGCACCGAACCACCCGCGAGCTTCTCAAACTTGCTCCTAGCCCTCTGCACGAACGTGCGGAAACTCGCCGCCTTCCCCGTGCCCCCGAAATCAGCAGCCGCAGCATCCCAGTTGACCTACGCATCTCATTAGTACTTTCTCACCATTTTGCCTGCCACGGCAATGGTAATGCAAGTAACCTCCGTAGTGGCATTCAGAGTGATGAAACGAAGCGGAGAGAAGAAGACTCACCGCGCTGTTGTAGTCCTTCATATTTAGAAACGCAGCCGCGAACCTCCTCAGCTCGAGATCAGAGATCTTGTCCTTCGCATTAGTGTAGTTCTTCAAGCTCTTTGTGGCGCGGGCGATGAATGTCCTGAACGAGGCGGTGCTGGCTGCGGAGGGAGAGGAATCGAAGTCCTTGGCGGCTGCGTCCCAGTCGACCTGGATGGTAGTGGTCAGTTGATAGTGTGATGTGGGTGCCAAGTGGGAGAAGGGGCAAGCACGGCAGAGTTCACGGTTTTCGTGTTGAGGACGCAGGCTGTGAAGCGGCGGAGCTCCATGTCGGAAGCTGTGGCTTTGGCGGCTGTGTAAGACATCTTGGTGGATGTGTATCTCGAGGGTGTCTTGGGTGAGTATGAGTGTGGAAGGAGGTTGAGTATGGGAGCAGAAGTCGTACGGTTATGTTGTTGAGGACGAGGGAGAGGATGAGAGTGTTGAAGTCGAGGGTAAGTGTGCGGATGTTGACAGTGAGGTCAAGTGTGTGGATCTTGAGGCAGAGAGAGCATGTGCAGAGCGAGATTGAGGTGAATTTGAGCCAGTGAGCGAGACAGTGATGTCGCGGCTGAACGCGTCGCTCAATGCAAGTGAGGAAGTTTGTACTACCGTGTGAAGACCTCATATGACCTGTCACATTCTGCACGCAAATTTGGTGTAGCCAGCGACAGGACCTGTGCGCATGTCATCATCGGAACTTGCAGAATCAGTGAAGTGAACGTGGCGGTGCAGAGTGAGATCGTGGAGATAGAAGTTCATGCCTTGCCTGCTCTATGTGCACCGCGCCTTCCCCATGCAGCCCGAGAACAAGAAATACACGTACAGCTCGCGAGCCCAAGTCTCCGAATACACGGTGCTCAACTCGAATGTATCTTCTTCAGCCTCGAACTGCCTTCGTACAATGCGCGATCGATCGCAGCAGCGACCGTAAGTGTTCCGCCTACTATGGCGCATACACCGACCAGGAAGCCGGAGAATGATTTTGATCGCGCTTCGCGGTTGATGACTTTCATCGGCGAGATGTCCTGTATCATACGTCAGCTCAAGCAACAGCAGCATCAGCAATCAACATACGTATGAGAAGAATACGCCCGGGATGCCACCTCTCGCGTGCAGCCTCTCCTTATGCCCTTCAGCGCTCGCGTCGCCACCCGATAGACTCCGCTTATGGCTCGTAACACTGTACTGATGCGTCTCAATGCTGTTCGACTCGCCCTTGCCGTAGTCGCCCAGTGGAATGATCTCATGCGGGATGTTGTCAAAGACACTGGCCTTCTTGTTCCAGCCCAGCGGTAGATACGCTGTCGACACGACCTTGACGAAGTACATGTAGTTGTACGCCTTCTCGTCGGTCTTCTGGTCTGTGTCGTCTAGTGGATTGAGGTGGTGGTTACTCCATGCCATGCCCCTTTGCCCGACTCTCTTCACCACGTCGTCCGAGAGCTGAGGGCCGAATCGCAGATGGTGCACCTTGTGCGTGAACGTGTGCTCCACGCCCTCAGCGCCAGCAAAATAGTTCTCTAAGTCGTGGACATGCATGTTGCCATTGCTGAAGCTCTTTCCGGGAGCGAAGTGGAAGTTCCCAACCACCTTATTGACCCGAATGCCGCCTTCGATCCTGCAGCCCTCTTTGCGCTGTTCGTCGAGGTGCTCGCTGTAGTGTTCCCGCTCGCATTGCTCAACGTTCTCGCCGCGACCGAAGGACCAAGACACGCTGGCGTAAGCCTCGCGCACTTCGGCGCAGGTATTGCAGCAGCCGGATTTGATCGCGTTGGGTGGTGCTGGAGCGCCATAGCACTCGCCGCAGTAGCCTTCCTTCAAATGAACCGCAGGCTCACCAGCATGCAACTCCAACGCCGTCGTCTCAATAACCCCGCTCCCCTCCTTCTCGGGCCGTAGTCGCACTTTATTCACACCATGCATAACGCCCGTTTGGATCTCCCCAGATACATCCATGACATCCAGCGTTAGCAACTCGCACGGCACGCGTGGGAAAGAGATGTTCAAATGGATCTCCATTTTCTCACCACGCCCTTTGTCGACTATGATCTCCGGGTGGACGATCAATCGCCGGTAGTCGGCCCATTCGCCCCATGCTAGCCAGAGGATAAGGAGGAGGGATGTGACTGTTACGATGCCGCCGGAGGTTGTGCGGACGCGGGCGTCTTCGACAGTCTTGGTGAAGGCGTCGAGCTTCACGAAGCGGTTTTTGGGGGGCATTGTGAAGGGATGGGCGAGGAAGTCCGGGCAGCCTTGCGGAAATGTTGCAGTAAAGGGAGAGGAGGATCAATGGCCAGACATGGAGTTGTTATTGTCGGTCAGCATCTGACACTCGGCTTATCTCACGTGCTCAGCACGATGAAGGTAAGATGCTCGTGCATTGGACTTGGAGGATCGCACGGCTCTACATGCCAACTGCAATCTGGCCAAGTCAATGCGGCTGAATCTGGCTTTCGTCTGACTCAGCAGGCCTATTCTCACTTCACTACAGCCGGCGACATCATCCTTCTCTCCTTTGCAACGCCATCTGATATATGTGATGCATGATGCAGCGTCGATGTAGAAAGCATCATGGAAATGCGTTTCTTCACTGCCCCGGCTGTGTCAATAGAAGTACAGGAAGCGAGAGGGTATGGAAAACCGCGATCAGATCTGTGGAGGAGACCCTTTGAAAGCGCTGTGTACCGGAAAGCATCACTATTGAATTATCCGTTGTGCCTGCTGAAGGCATAGAGCCGAGAGGGGTGGCATTTGCCCTGGCTTTCACATTTGCTTCCTTACATCCACGTTTTTCTACACAATTGCGGCATATTCATCTTCATCGGCATTCTCACATCTCTACACTAATAGTCACTAGCTGTCCTCCAATGGCGCTTCAAAACCACGAGGCAAGAAAAGCAGGATACCTTAAAACTAGGTGTGTCAGTGACTGCGTAAGCTATCTGGCCACTTTAGGGATGACATACGGTCGTCACTCAGAATGAAGTAACCGGTAGGAGGCTTGTACGATCGGCGGGTGTGGTTTCGCGATACAACTTCTCGATCTTGAAAGCAAGCGTGCAATGCTTGACGTGACCAAGAAGAGACTGTGACACCGGAACCCGTGACGACGGACCATGATCGCCCAGCAAAGCAGACGCGAAGCATCCTTTCACAGCGCGATTTCCACACTCGTGCTTGAACGAGAAGTGAAGGGTGAAATTGCGACGGCATTCGGCGATGTGCTCTGCTCCGCTCCGAATCGGCGACAAACGCGGGAATACGCGACTTCAGGTCGACCGCATATGATACCCGCACTGCCTTCGAAGGAGGCGGGGCGGTCAACTTGCACCTTGATCTGGCCACCGTGGCTGATAGCTTGCGTCTTGACCTGAGCATGATGGCTCAGAGCTTGGTAGATCTTGTTTCGTAACCCGAGTACGAGGCGGAAGTACGAGGACAAGTCGTTTGTGGTCTTCTCACTGCTGCGCGAGGTCGGTGGTATCTGCTCTGGTGGTGCCTATCGTTCCAGAACTGGTGGGTAGATGACTGAGTGAGTGAACGACCTGCGATGTTCGGTGCCCGGCTTGAATTGGAGAAGACTCCAGAAGCGACGAGATGGACAGGAACAACGGAAGCTTCTTTCCAAATTGCGCAGCAGAACGTCTGTCGGCAGGATGGACAGACGCGTCAGCCCGAAGATACCTAGCTTGAACTCAGACTGCCTCATATCCTCCCATCCCTCTGCATAGCCATCTCGTAATCCCTCCCCGTAACCTCACAAATAAACGGCGTCCCCCGATCAGTCATATAGAAGTAATCATCCCCCGCCCTCCCCAGCACCTCAAAATCCATCCCCAACCAGGCCTCCGGATCCTGAGACTGCATAAGCCGATACAGCACGCTCGGCTCCCTAATCTCGCAATGCTGGATCCCAAGCCAGACTCTCGGGCGCTCCATGCAGTGGGTCCGCAGCTCGTCGCCGAAATGATAGATGGAGATTGCGACGAAGCCGTAGATGTGCAGGGTTCCGGGGAAGGAGAGAGAGGAGGCTGTTGGGGGGTGGAGGAGGGGGTGGTCGGACGTGAAGTCGAGTTCTAGGGCGTGGCGGGTTGTGCGGGTTGGGAAGAGGAGCTCGATGTTGAGGGTTTGGAGGGTCGGGAGGACGGGGAGTAGGGCGTGGAGTTTGGGCGTGAGGAAGTCGGGATCGCCTGGCTGTGTATCAGCGCTGTTATTACAGACCTGTACTGGGAGGGCGACCGCATACCGTCCAGCTCGTCGGCGGGCAGCCACACCTGCCTCACACCGATAGCTAGCGTGAATGTCTTCACATGGTCCAGCAGAGGCACAGTAGGGGTGTGGCGCAGTAAGGCTTGAGCGAAACAATCATCTTCCTCCTGGTCTGCTGGTACCAAAGTGAACATCACAAGGTTGAGTCTGAGGTGCCTGTAGATCTCAGTAGTATACTCATCGCGAAATTGCCTGCAGATGAGCAGCGGTCGTGGTCGAGCATGACCGTACCAGCTCGCTGTACTTAGCCAGAGCGGATTCTGGTTACCGAAAGATGCGTCGGTTTTGTGGTCCTCGCTCAGAGCACGGTAGATCCTGTTGCGGAGTTCGGGACTGAGCTTAAAGAACGGAAAGACGCCCTTCATTCGCGATGCTGTGGTATTGCTGATATTAGCCATAGTGTGACTTTGGGTCGGGCGTCAAGCGTGCGCTCTCTGTCATTGGGGACAGCAGGTTACGGCGTCTTGTTCGACAAAACGGGTTTGAGAAAAGAGGTGGGAAGAGTGAATGAGACAGGCGAAAGGAATTAGGAATTGAACCTAGGACGGACGCAGAGACATAGCATAGCATAGTAGACTGCGCCGCTTGCCGGTGTGTGACTCTGGTTGCTACTGTGACAGCAACCTGTAGCCTGGCGATCATCCAACAACGCAGCGCATGAGGTCTTGTTCTTCAGTCTGCGTCCATAGTACGGTGCATCAAAGATCGTGACGCCTGATCGATCAGAGGACTGGTCATAATGGTGGGCAGCAAATTGGTAAATGCACTATAGGAAGAGGTGAAGTTGGTGAGCGGAGAGCAAGAGTAGTGGCTTGGCGGGCGCCACCCCTCATGACGCCAGAGTCCCGCCAATTTGGGCTGCAGCGCGGCATGGGTCGAGGCCTGGGACCGGTGACACAAAGGCAACTCTCGACCTCAGCAAACATCAGGCGGGAGTGGCCCCATCATCATTGACTGCCCGCACCCTTGACCGGAGTGCAGAGCCGCATCTTGTACCTCACTCTATAACTGCTTCTCGCTGCACACCCACTGCTACAGTTCACTCGAATCGAAGCGCCAGATCTCTTCCTCAAGCCTGGCGCAAAGGCTAGGACCCACTGGACCACGTTACGCGTACCCGTCCTGCGAGTCTCGTCTTTGGTAATCAGAAGTGAGGTCAGCGGTACACTGTGACTCTGCACGACTCTCCCCGCGGGGCGCCGGTCACTTTCTAGAAGAAGGCAACTCCAGAGGTTGCCCGAAGTGGAGTCACGGCATAAACCAGCACTGCATCACTCCGAGGATGGCGTACAATAGAGGCTACAACCCCGATGCTCTGCCAGCGTACGTACATCTCACTTTACTTGTCTTCGCTCCCACCATTCACGTGCGCCTCACATGACTGAGCTCCACCACCACGTGCACTGGCCTGCAGCCTCGCGACTGACTCGAGGTCCTTCTCACAGACACGCCGAGCCAGAGCAAGCAGCGCAATTGATCAACAACGGCCGCCACCCCAGCAGCTCCATGTCCTCAGGCTACAACAAGCCCGTCCCCGCCCCTCCATCCTCAGCAATGTCCAACATGCGCCTCGACGACCGCGACAGAGACCGAGACCGAGATCGGGACCGAGACCGTGAACGCGACAGAGATCGAGACCGTGACCGCTACTCCTCCCGCCCCTCCCAACAACCAAGCCAA